>VYZM01008959.1:177229-198387 GCA_013398915.1 Dromas ardeola
GGCGGCCGGCGGCGGCCCACGAGCTACCCGGCGAGGAGCGGGGAGGCCTCTCTGCCAGCGGCCCGAGGCGCGGAGCCCGCAGCCAGCCCAGGTAAGTCCCCTTCGGCCCCGGCCCCGCCGCCCCTTCCCCGTGGTCGCCGGGGCGGCCGTGAGGCTGAGCCCGCCGCCCCCTGTGCCCCCCGCAGACAGCCGACACCATGTGCGACGAGGACGAGACCACCGCGCTCGTGTGCGACAACGGCTCCGGCCTGGTGAAGGCCGGCTTCGCCGGGGATGACGCCCCCAGGGCTGTGTTCCCCTCCATCGTGGGCCGCCCCCGCCACCAGGTAGGGCGACGTCCCCCTCCGAGCATCCCCCCAGCCGTGGCCGCCAGTCCCTGCCGCCTCCCAGCCCTCCGTGTGGAGGGGGGATGCCTGGCCCGCCAGGGAGCCCCACGCTGCTGCCCGTGGAGAGGTTGCTGAGCCCCCCTCTTTCCTCCCCTGCAGGGCGTCATGGTGGGTATGGGTCAGAAGGACTCCTACGTAGGAGACGAAGCCCAGAGCAAGAGAGGTATCCTGACCCTGAAGTACCCCATTGAACATGGCATCATCACAAACTGGGACGACATGGAGAAGATCTGGCACCACACCTTCTACAATGAGCTGCGTGTGGCCCCTGAGGAGCACCCCACCCTCCTCACTGAGGCCCCCCTTAACCCCAAAGCCAACCGGGAAAAGATGACCCAAATCATGTTTGAGACCTTCAACGTCCCTGCCATGTACGTGGCCATCCAGGCTGTGCTGTCCCTTTATGCCTCTGGCCGTACCACTGGTGAGTTGCAAGTGTCCTGCTGGCCCCACTTCCCCAGCCAAGGACGCCCAGGACGGGTCCCATACAGCTGACAAGTGCTCTGCCCCCCAGGGCAGGATCCTTCGGGATTTGTGTCTCAGATGGCTGGTTTTTGTTTCCCCAGGTATCGTGCTGGACTCCGGCGATGGTGTGACACACAATGTCCCCATCTATGAAGGGTACGCCCTGCCCCATGCCATCATGCGCTTGGATCTGGCCGGCCGGGACCTCACTGACTACCTGATGAAGATCCTGACTGAGCGTGGCTATTCCTTTGTCACCACAGGTAAGCACTATTCCCTCCTCCAAAACGTCCCCCGTCGCTTCCAACCCTTGCGCCTCCGGGGATGCTGCAGCCTCTTGCCCCATTGCTGCAAGCTGCGTGAGCGCTCCCCGTGGGGAGTTTGCGTGTGGCTGGCGGTCTGGAGTCCCAGCAGACCTACAGAGGAGTTGCAAGCATTCCCTGTTCCTCCTTTGCAATCGCTGATGCCTTTGTTCCACCCCCGACAGCTGAACGTGAGATCGTCCGTGACATCAAGGAGAAGCTGTGCTATGTGGCACTGGACTTTGAGAACGAGATGGCCACCGCTGCCTCTTCCTCCTCCCTCGAAAAGAGCTATGAGCTGCCTGATGGGCAGGTCATCACCATCGGCAACGAGCGTTTCCGCTGCCCAGAAACCCTCTTCCAGCCTTCCTTCATTGGTGTGTGAGCCCCCTTCCCTCTTTGCTCCCCCACCAGCTGTCCCCTTTCTCCTGCGTCCTCCCATAGAGCTCTCGCTTGGCACTTACCTTGTGCCTGCTTTTCTCCCCTTCCCTGCTCCCAGGTATGGAGTCTGCAGGGATCCATGAGACCACCTACAACAGCATCATGAAGTGTGACATTGACATCAGGAAGGACCTGTACGCCAACAACGTCATGTCTGGGGGTACCACCATGTACCCAGGTATTGCTGACCGCATGCAAAAGGAGATCACAGCCCTGGCCCCCAGCACAATGAAGATCAAGGTAAGGCTGGAGCGTCAAGGACTCGGCTGCCCTTTGCCCTCTGGGCCACCCCTGTGCCTGCCATCCGCTGCCGTTGCTTGTTTACTGATCTCGTCTCTCTTGGCTTATTCCAGATCATTGCCCCACCTGAGCGTAAGTACTCTGTCTGGATCGGTGGCTCTATCCTGGCCTCCCTGTCCACCTTCCAGCAGATGTGGATCACAAAGCAGGAGTACGACGAAGCTGGCCCATCCATTGTCCACCGTAAATGCTTCTAAACATGTTTACACGATCACTTTGCCAACCATGCTCAGGATGACAACCTTCTAGGTTGCAGGCTGCCGAGGACCTGCAACAGCCATGTAACTTTCTATTTTGTAACGATTTCTGGTTACTGTTGCTGCAAAGCTCCACGTGACACAGTGTATGTAAAGTGTACATAAATTAATTTATTTTACCTCGTTTTGTTCGTTTTTAAAACCAATGCCCTGTGGAAGGAAACAAAAAACTTCAAGAAGCATTAAATCATCAGTCATTCTGTCACACCCCTAATGCGGTTGTTTCTGTCATCATTTGCTTGGGTTCTTCCATCACCCGCTGACGTAGCGCGTCGTCTAATGGGGTGGTGGGGCTGGAGCTCCCCTGGCGGGAGGAGGAGCGGGGAGGGGACAGGACCCTCCCCCCGAGGAGCCAGCCCTGCTTGGGTTGCGGAGAGCTCGGCCGCGCTGAGAGCAGCCCGGGGGGTGCTGTGTTTTGCATCGTGTCCCAGGGGGGAAGGGGTTACCCGGAGCCTTGGCTTGCAAAGGATTGTCTTTGGCTCAGCCTGCCAAAGAAGTAGCCCTGGCATGTTCCTGTGGCTCTGAGCCGTGATGGACGGAGGCAAGGCTGGGGCCGAGGGCAGGTGGCCGGGTGCAGGTTAAATAAAGAGCTTTCCACTCCGCTTATGGGAAGCCTGCCTGCCGTCGCCCTGTCCCTGGGGAGGCCGGGGGGCTGAGGGCAGCCGGGGCCACTTCCTCACCCAGCCTGACTCGCTTGCCCTTGCCAGCGGTCACACTTGAGGGGCTGCCTGCAAAGGGTCCACCCCTCCTCTGCCCTCCTGGGACAGCCTCTCCCAGGGCCAGATCCTTCAGGCAGGGACTCCTGGGGAGCCCAAAGGAAAACCCTGGGGGCTCCCCCCTGCCACAGGCATTTGCCTGCCTGTTTTGGCTCTGAGACAGCGGAGCAGAGCAGGGTGGGATCTCTCTTGCTGGAGTGGGGGGCTCTGGGGCCCCCCTTTGCTTCCACTGTCCTCCCATCAACACCAGGTGCTCGGGTCCCTTGGGGAGCCACCCTAAAGCCCTGCCGGGCTTGGCACAGCTCCCTGGGTCAGGGCACGTGTGCAGGAGCAGGCAGCCTTTGGAGGAGGAGAATTCCGCCTGGAGCAGAGGGCTCTGGCAGAGAAGCAGCACTTGAGTTTTTGAGTTTGAGGGGTGCCCCTTTGCTGAAAGAGACAGCAGTTCCAGGAAAAAAAAGATTATTTTTGTCTAAACTTCCAGTGCAGTAAGGTTTTTTGCTCTGCTGCAACTATACCAAGGGTTCACTTGTTTTGCATTTTGGCTGTTTTCACCTGCATTAAAGCGAGGCCCGTAAGTGAGTACGCTCTTTTGTAGCCCTATCTCAAAGGAAAATCCTACAGGAGGAGCTGGCCTGATGGATTCTTCTCCAGTGTCTGGGGACAGGGAGGCCCGTGGGCAGCTCTAGGATCTCCTGAGCTGAGATCCCTCTCCGAGCGACTGGGGTTGGACTGGAAAGCAGGAACACGGTTGCTTCTTAAAAACCAAACATGAGCTTTTACTTGCCGTGCGTGCAAGTTGTTGAGTAGTGGCACACATTTCATCTGCCATCTCTGTGTTGGGATTTGGGGAGATGCTTAATTAACATTAAGTGCTCAGTTCTTGACCCATGATCTCAGGTTCAATTGTGGTGTCAGTGGCGTTCCGAGATGGATTTTAGGACCTGCTTCTGCTGTTTGATTAAAAGGCTGTTTTAGAAGCACAGGTAAAAGTTATGTTAGAAAAGCAGTCTCGTGGATTAGACAGCACTTGCTGTGGGGTACCAGCAGACTCAGCTTTTCCACCTGCATGAATAAAATTAGGGTCCTAAATCCACAATTGAAGACGCTGATTTTTGGGAGGGGAGTGATGCTGAGCCAGCCACCCTCCCTCCAGCCTGATCAAAAATCAGTGGGAGCAGGGGATGCTTGTTCGCTCCGCATGAAGACCTAGATTTTGCAGTGCCAAACTTGGGTTTAGGACCCAAGCTGACGAGCGCGATCCTCTGGCAGCCAGGGCGTTGCAGAGGCACTGCCGCGCGTGGGGAGCCTGATGCTGCCATCGGCATCTCATTGTCAGCTGTCTCCAACGGCAGCATTTTGTCTCGCACTCGCCCACAGCATCAGGTGTTCTCAATAGTCTTCGTGCCGATTTCATCCTGTTGAAGCTAAGTGCCAACAAGGGCATTTTTACAGCCGAAAAAAAAACCAAAAAGACTGGTGTGCTGTTTTCGGTTGCTGAACCAATGAATTGACGCAACGAATTTTTAAGGCTACCAGACCAAACCTGCTCAGGTTTTAATTTCAAACCAAAATGCATTCTTTATTCTGAAAACAGCCTTTTATTTGGGCTTGGGATTTTCAGCAATTGAAGACACAGATTGCCTGGAAACGGGTGAGTTGGATTTTCCCGTGGCTTCCAAGCCCGGCTGTTGGGGGAGGTGTTCTGGGACATTTCGCTTGTGCACAGCAGTCCAGGTTTGGTCTTTGTTGTGCATTTAGTGAGAATTTCATTACCTTCCCTGCACCTGTAAGGCGACAGGTGAAGGATGGCCAGGACCACCATCCTCTGTTTTGAGAGAGGAAAGGAATAAGTGTGACCGCAGAGGAGTACAAGGGAATAGAAGGAAGAGTGTGGGACGCGGACGTGCTGTGGGAGGGAGGATGATGGCAGAATGGCTCTTGGCTGCGGCAGCAGCCTCCTCTGGGGCTGTAGCTCCCTGCTTGCTCCGCAGCCTGCTGCATCTGGGGCTGGACCAGCGCAGGACAACCCTCCTTAGCTGGGCTCCGCAGTTGCACCCAGTGGACAACAGGAGAGGCTGCCCTGGATGCAAGTATCACCAAGGGGTTGGAAAGTCCGGAGAAAGAAAGAGTCCTTGAGGGGACAAAAATTATGTGGGGCAGTTTAAATGAGCTCAGGAAGCAGCGTCGTGACTGGGGTTTGCTGTAAGCTTCCCCAGGGTCTGCAAATGGGGATTTGACGTAAGCTTCCCCAGGGTCTGCAGCTGTCTGGGCTGTTTGCAAAATTATTAAAGCTAAGTAACAGGGAAAACTGGGTTCTGAGAGACAGGCTCGAGGGAGGCTCTGAGCAGCAGAACAAAGGGAATCCTGGAGAAGATGAGGGCACTGAAGGTGCTTCCTAATTTCATTTTGACAGAGAATTTGCTAATGTGATAATCTGCACTGCACAGAGAGCAGAGCGTGGCCCAGGATGGGCCACCTCCCACAGAATGTCACGGCTCTGTCCCCTGTTTGGGAAGGCGGGCTGGCACCCCGACACACTTCTCCCTGGGGCTCCAAAACTTCAGAAACAAAAAGCACTTTGACCTACAGTATTTACTGGGTTTGGCTTTGCTGAGAGGCCCTGAACACCTTCTCAGCGCCAACACCAGTGCAGCTCCGCTGCGTACTCACTTGACTGTGAATCTCCCGCGGGCATTTGGCCAATAATATTTATTCAATGAGATTTAGTAAAGGGACAAAATAGAAGCCACTTGAAAATTACCATTATTTTTCATGGGAAACTCCTAAGCAACAAATTCAGTGGCATTCTTTATTTTTGAAAGTGAAGCATTAAAACGAAGCCCTTCAAAGCACAGTTGTTCAAAACTTCAAATGTTTTTATTTTATAAGAAAATATTTTGCTGTTTCTGTTTCATTAATGCACAGGAAAATGTAATCAAATAGAACATTACCTGTTAGGGGTTTTCTCTTTCTTTCTTTCTTTCTCTCTCTCTTTCTCTCTCTTGCCTTCTTTCTTTCCTTCTTTCTTTCTTTCTCTCTCTCTTTCTCTCTCTTGCCTTCTTTCTTTCCTTCTTTCTTTCTTTCTCTCTCTCTTTCTCTCTCTTGCCTTCTTTCTTTCCTTCTTTCTTTCTTTCTCTCTCTCTTTCTCTCTCTTGCCTTCTTTCTTTCCTTCTTTCTTTCTTTCTCTCTCTCTTTCTCTCTCTTGCCTTCTTTCTTTCCTTCTTTCTTTCTTTCTCTCTCTCTTTCTCTCTCCTTCCTTCCCTCCTTCCTTCCTCTTTCTCTCTTTCTTGAACTGAATGGGCTTTTTTCTTTTACAAATAATTAAAAGAGCTGTTCAGATGTATAGATTTCCATGGTGTGTCTCCTGGGGCTGGAAGAAGGAGCACACGAGGGTGACTGTAACCTATTGATCAACCGATGGGTAATGGCAGGCGGTGCTGGTGTGGAGGGCTCCCGCGTGGGACAGATGCCAGTCAGGGTGGGCAGCTTTAGCGACAGGGCCATTCGGAGCATCCCCCCGGCTTCATGCTCCCTCCTGGGAACTGCTGGCAGCTTTGGGGATCTTTTTCAGTCACCCAGGGGCAGAACAGCCTTTGGGGTGACCAGAAAGGTCCGGCTTAGTTGTAATTGCCGCTGGCAAAGGCTCAATTTTTAATTTGTTCAGGACCTGAAAAATAAATCGCCTTCTAATTGCTACGCAGTGGGGACATCCAGGAGTTGCTGTCTCACACTGGGGATGTGTGCTGTGTGTGATGGGGATGAGAGAAAATTTTTATTGCCCAGGGGGTCTCCTTCTTCCCCGCAGGGCATCCCATCAACCTTGACACCACACCTCCGGGCACAGAGCTGGGGCCAGCAGCGTGTAAACCCCCAGCACTGGGGCGACCCTGGGCAGCTTATCCTCTTGCGCTTGCAGGGACCACAGCCAAAGCCCGTCTTGTCTCGGCTCCTCAAGGCCACGCTGTGAAACTAAAGCGTGCGGCTCGGAGGCAGCCCTGGCCACGGTTGTTCAGGGAGTGCCGCAGGCAGCCCGGGAATGAGCCTCTCTGTAACCCCACCTCGGGGAGCTGCGTATATATAGATCCCTGGAAGCAGCTTTCTCCCTTGGCACACCTCTCCCACTTGGAATACCCTCCAAACATGCCCTCCCTGCCCCCCTGCGCCCTCGCTGCTCGGCTTCCAGCAGTTTCCCTTCCAAGGAAAACAAGGCTTTGAAGCTGAGAAATCTGGAGGGAAAGCTGGAGGGAAAAGAGGGAGGACCGCCTTATAAAAGGGCCCTTACACGTGCTCAGAGATGAGCAGCCTAAAGCCAGTGGCAACCAGCATCAGTGCCTGACCCCAGCTCACGGAGGCACATTTGTTTCATTGCAACGTGGCCGGGCTCTTCCACAAGGAGCGGAGCTGTATTTGCAAAGGAGGCCATGCCTCCTAGATCTTCTGGTTTGGTTGCCCTCTTTTACCAACGCAGGACCGCTCTGAGAGGGGGTTCAGGTACACGAGCGTAGGAGGACCTCTGTATGGCTGTAGCTCTGCCCTTTTCCTAGGGGAAGAGCTGCCCTGGTGCCCGGCACATGCAGGAGGAGACAGAGGTGCTCCCACAGGCAGCACTGGGGTGGTGACAGGAGATAGAGACCCTTCATCTCACACCTATTCATTCCTCAGACGTCACCTAATCTAGTTGAGTGCAAAATAAAATGAGTTTACATTGCCATTAGCAGTGGCCGGTGTTCATCTTAGGTTGCTCATGTTGCGTTGGCTAGGACAGCACTGGGAAGGGGACACCCGTAGAGCAGACAAAGTGCTGGTCGCCAGCGCGGTGCGAGACTCACAACACCGCCGTCCCTGCTGGGGGAGCAGATGACCACAGCACAGTCCTGCCCTTCCCAAACCTCCCTGCGGCTGCAGGGAGATGGCTGTCTGCAGAAAGAGGGATGGGGACCATGCAAGTGGGAGGAGGTCGGAAGGATGGTCAACCTAAAAGAAGACAATAAGGTTTCCTAGGGCAACTACATCTACTTCTGTAACATTTTGAATTCCCTTTAGCAATGACCAATCACAAAGAATGGTTAAAATAACAGGGGCATGAGGGTCTAAACCAGCTTGAGTTTGCTGGCAATGAACAATGCTGTCACTGGGCTGTTCGCCTGTGGAGTACAGCCAAAGGGCCCAGCGGGAAGCTCTGCACGCTCTGCGCTACAGCCCATGCTGAAAATGGAGTGTGGTCCAGGTGCTGAGGCCGTCCACTTTCTTGCCACGAGTTATTGGAGCACAAGTCTCATGAGGAGCAGCTGAGGGAGCTGGTGTTGTTTAGCCCGGAGAAAAGGAGGCTGAGGGGAGACCTTATCGCTCTCTACAACTACCTGAAAGGAGGTTGTAGCGAGGTGGGGATCGGTCTCTTCTCCCAAGGACCGGGCGATAGGACAAGAGGAAACGGCCTCAAGTTGCGCCAGGGGAGGTTTAGATTGGGTATTGGGAAAAATTTCTTCACCAAAAGTGTTGTCAAGCATTGGAACAAGCTGCCCAGGGAAGTAGTCAAGTTGCCATTCCTGGGGATATCTAAGTGTAGACATAGTGCTGAGGGACATTGTTTAGCAGTAACTTGGCAGTTTACAGTTGGACTTGATGATCTTAAAGGTCTTTTCCAACCTAAATGATTCTATGATTTAGAGTGGTTGTGCAGGGATCAAAGCACTTTTCAAAAGGCTGTAGAATAGGATATTTCCACCATAAGGATTTTTCGTCCTGGAAGGCCTTACCCCCCAAAAAAACACAACTGACAGCTCCCAGAACCCCCAGCCCCAAACATTTTGAAGCAATGACGGTGTTGTTTGAACCTAATCCCAGCAGCACATGGTGTCATGCCACGCTTCTGTGACTGCAGGAACTGAGCAGTTTGCATTGGGAGGTTGGTTTTCTTTCCCTTTTCTCCTTTGCCATCCCAAGCCCGTCATGGTTTCCCTCTGTGACCATGAGCAAGTCAACACTCGCAGCTCTGCTTGTTACCAGCAAAGTGGCTTTTCCGTTTTCTGTCTCAAAGGAAGGTAATGACGAATAGGTAATGTTCATGAAGGGTTTGGAGATGTTGTCATAGAAGGTGTTTGGGGAATGTGAAATACTTGCGATCCTAAATTTAGCTCTGAAAGTCATGCAGCCCAGTTTCCTGGCACAAATACCAGAGAAAGTCTTGAAATCTGAACATTTTCCAAGCACGGCCACAAGCTGGAGGCTGCAGTAGCCACTGGTGGTGCCGGGGATCCCCGACTGTGCCTCCAAAGAGTCCACTGCCTTGCTGAGGGCCCAGACCGCCCTCTTCCTCCCAAACTGTTCACACCGGGAACCTGAAACATCATCAGTTTCTGTCCTGGCTCTGGGTGTGATGCCTCCGTACGTGGCCCGCAAGAGCCCTGCGGGATGAGATTATTTTTCAAACCTAATAAAAGTGGCAAATTTAGGAGGATTACCGTACTCAATCCAGTCAGCTCAGGGAGAATATGAGAACTCTCCACTGGGATACGTGCTTTAGGAAAAACATGGCAATTGATTTTGGACCTACTACTCAGAGATTTACTCCCTCTTCCCTTTACTTTTGTTAGCCCACTGAAGCCAGCCCATCCTGGCCGACACTGCATGGTCGAGGGGTTATCATCCCCTGAGGGGTTAAATGCTAGGCAGATTAATATAGAAGATTGATCTGCTTAGGCAGCAAAATTTGGCATTAAGTGGCAGTTGGTGCCAAAATCCAAAATCCAAGTTAAAAAGGGAGTAATTTAATCCTTGAGATGCTTAACCTCTGCTGACACCTTGCTTTATGTTTTTTTCTTAGTGCCCGCTGCACATGTTCCTCTGTGGAGAGGCAACTTGACATAACTCCTGTCGCAACTTGACATAACTCCTCTCACATCTTGACCGGGATGCAGAAACCAGGTGTAGCTCTGCCCGATCTGGAGGCGCTTGGTTTCTTCGTCGGCTGCAGCTTCCCCGGGCAAAGGCTGAAGCAGGGCTGCGGGCGGCCCAGGGAGTGCACCTGCTGAATGTGCATCATTGTTTAAAAATAAAAAAGGGGAGAGCAAAGAATAACATGGAAAATATTGCAAGGTCAGCAGATGGCGGGGGGAGGGCTTTTGTCTGGGCAGGGGGGTCTGGGCAAGGACAGAACAAGTACTGGGAGCTGTGGACATGGAGGCCACGTAAGGAGAAGGTGTCTGGGGTAATGTGCTGCACAGGAAGGATGGAGACGGCTCCCAGAGGTCCTGTATCGATGTTGCACTTAGTAGTAATTTTTATTATTTTGCCTATTACAGCGTTGCAGCAAAGTTTCAGCCCGTTTATTCAGTCTCAGATACCCTCTGCTGGGCTAGACAAACCCTCAGCCTAACAGTTTGCGAACATGCTGGAGTTGATTCATGCAAGTAATCCTCAGTGAAGCCACTGAGAGGACAACGGATTTGGTTAATGTTTAAGTGCTTGCCTGATTAGGTCCCAGATTAAGAAACAAAGCCAGAGCAATAAAAGCAACCACACGAGGAAGCAGAAGGGAGAAAGAGGGAACAATTAATTTTATTGCTCTAAGTCCAGAACCTGGCACAGCTTGAGGCCATGAAATGATCTGCTGGAAGAAAAAGATTAAAAAAATATTATTTTCCTGACAACGTGCAAGATGTACGTGTTTAATCTATTGCCTGTTCTGTAGGGGATTTATTGCTGATTTCATAATTCATATGTGTTTTCCTCCATTTTCTGTGGAAGAATCAGGCTGAATTAAGGAATGGTTGAGGAAATGAAGGTATAGAAGAAAACTGAAAAGCAGTTAAGACCCAAGTCTGGACCACAGGTATCCTGTAGGAGTAGTAGCTTTGACAAATAAGATACACGGGTGGAAAAAAAAGCATTTAAGGAGGTGATATTTCATGACATAACCGTCATCCCATTGGCTTTGCGCTGGGAAGGAGCGCTGAGTTGCAGAGCTGGAAGCAAGGGCAGGCTCAAGCTCCAAGGAGGTATTTTCGTTTTATCTCTGACCAGCAAGAAGATAAGTGGCTTCTGAGTAGTTTTGGAGAAATTACCATAAATATACTGACTGCATATGGGAATGGTGTTTTTATATGGTAAACGTAACCATGAGCAGGGTTTGGTATTGCTAAATGAATATTTAAAGCAAATGTCTGATAAGTTCTTCAGTGGTGGTTTGACTTGTGAGTCACGTTGCACGGTCCCCAGCCATGCCCCTCTCTATTTATAAATTCATGCCTTACTATATCTGACTCGCTAAATAAGCCTTCCAAATTGCGGAAGGGATTCTGGTGGCGTATTATGGGATGCAGGGAATAATTTAGAAGAGTAAGGGAAGTTAGAAAGGGCACGGCAAATCTCTGTACACTTGTCGCCTTCTGAAGAGCAGCGCTAACGTGCCACTTGGCTTTTTCACCGTGAAAAAGTCTGGGAGGGGCATCCCGTCGACTTCAGTCTGCCGGACACAAGGTGTGGAATGAAGATTAGAGGGAGGGTTCATCTGGTCCGAGCCCCTGGCTGTTTTAGGATGTGCAGAGGACCAGGGCGAGGTTATCCCAGGGAAGCATGCCCGCAAACACAACTGCATTCGAGCTGGTGGTTCATTCCCCACGCACGGTGCCTGGAGGGAGGTTGTGGAGATGCTGGAGCTCATCCCTGCTAGTGGAGAGGAGCGGAGTCTCAGCGGAGGTCCCCACCTGCATCTGCCCAGGGCCCTGACACACTCGAGTGCTCTTTCCACTGACAGGACTCTATCCACTTGATAGGACGAGGGGTAACAGTTTTAAACCGAAAGAGGGTGGATTTAGATGAGATATTAGGAAGAAATTCTTTACTGGGAGGGGGGTGAGGCACTGGAACAGGTTGCCCAGAGAAGTTGTGGATGCCCCATCCCTGGAAGTGTTCAAGGCCAGGCTGGACGGGGCTTTGAGCAGCCTGGTCTAGTGGGAGGTGTCCCTGCCCATGGCAGGGGGGTTGGAACTGGATGATCTTTAAGGTCCCTTCCAACCTGAACCATTCTCTGATTCTATGATTCCAGGTGGCTGCCGGCCGTGGGGTGCCTCGGCTCTGACAGGGCTTCAATGAGCAGGAAGGTGAGTGGACACAGCTCTAGAACTGCGTCCTCCTCCCCATGGCTCCAGCTGGAGCTGGGGAAAAGTGCGTGTTACCAAATGCCGGGCTGCAGAAGCCCTTCCAGACCCTGTGTCAGTGTCCACCACTGGCACAGGGTCTCTGGCACCGCCTGTGATGCTCCCTGCAGCAGGGAGCAAAAGGCAGGAAAAGGCTCCCCGTGCCCTGCCTGCCGCTGCCTTCAGTGGGGCAGAGACGGGACCCCTGTCCCTGACAAGGACCCAGCCAGAGCCCCTGTGCACAGCTGCTGGGTTGTGCTGGGAGTTGCGTTTGGTGTTTTCTTCAAATGCCCAAGCCCGCGACTCGTGCAGAGTGGTGCACATTTCCCACCAAGCTGGTGGAGGGCAGGGGTGGTGAGGCAAGGGTGCATCAGGTGCGCAGCAGAAATGGTACTGGGGAGCACAGCGGTGGTGCCACTAACACAGACGGAAGAGTCCTGACCTGTTCTGGCCATCTCCTCTCCATAGGCAAAGGGCAAAGAGGTACAAAGACAGGCAAAGGGTTTTTAAAGGTTAGTTTGGATGAATGCATGATCTTCTTTTTCCCTGACAGGCATTTTTCCATGGTGGTTTTCTTCAAATGCACTGAGCAAACGAGAGACCAGGGCTCAACGTGGGACATGCGTATGGTCTCATCCTCGGAGAGGGGCCTGAAGGTCTGCCTTCATGAAGGTATGTCTGCCTTCACGAAGGCATGTCTGCCTTCACAGAAGGAAGGGTGGTGCAGTCAGCGCAGCCTGTAGCAGCCTGTAGCCCCAAAGGTCTTTAATAAAACCAAGTTTGGTAGCATACACAAAATTCCCTACACATAAATCAGTATTTAGATTCCATGAATGCAATTTCTTTCCTGCCTGGCTTAGCAAGGCTGGGCTGCTGTAGTGTTCATTCGTCTTTGCTGAGCGTCTGCCTCCGCAGAGGTCTCGGGGCAGGCGGTCGGTCTGAGCACCACAGCGACAGCAAACTGAAGCAGTCACGTAGGGCGGTTCAGACAGCGGTAAAACTGCAAATGAATTAGTATTTCACGGTGAGAGGAAGAGGCTGCTCTGCTCTTGTGCCGGTGGGGGAACGGGAGCGTGGGGACGGCAGGGATGCCCGCCCGGCTGTGGGAGTCCAGGAGCACAACCCAGAGTCCCAGATTCCCAAACATGGAGTAAAGCCATCTACCTTGTCAGCTGCTGATAGCAAATTGCACAGCTCAAGTTTTCTTGCCGGTAACACTCGCGTTTCCTCTGAGAGAGCACGGAGCTAGTACCAAGCTTCTCCGGCGAACTTGGCTCAGCACAATTTTTTTAGTTCTGTATCCCCCGAATTTCCCTGTGTTGCCCATCAGCCCTGGCCCAGGGTGAGCAGAGGGTGCAGGAGGAGTCATTTCTTTCTTGCTGGGATGGCAGGCGAGCATCAGTGCTGGGGCAGGAGCCGGCAAGCTGCGCAGCCAGCTCCTCCGCTGCTCCAAAAACAGCCCCCCGCAGTGCCCTTGGCCCCCTCAGAGGGGAAACCAGGACATAACTCTCCATGTGCAGCCCAGCTGACACTTACAGAGGTGTTTCTGGACACTGGTGGTTTGTTTTTCACGGGGCGGTGGGGGCAAGGTAGGGTCCAGCTGGGCTGCCGTGGGCTCAGGGCTCCATGGTGGTTGGTGCAGGGAGAGGTCTGGTTCAGGGGCGGCTGGGGCTGGATTCACACCAGCAAGCTGGGGAGATGCAAGTCAGCCTAACACCACGCTCCAGAGCCAACAGGTTCCCTGCGCTGAGTAGATAATTCATTATAAACAATATACACAGATGTCAGCACTCTCTAGGGGAGCCGCTCGCAAGTGGTGGACAGGTTTTTCTCAAGGGCACCCATTTGTCATAACAATTCCCAAGATAATTTCTGGTGCCTGGGGGGGTGCAGCATTTCAAGCTGGGGCTTTTTTTTTCCTGCTGGGCACAGGTTGTGCTTGCTCCCCGTCCCCTGAGAACCAAAATCCTGGTGCCAAGCTGTATGATGGCAGATTTGAGGTATCCTTTTCCATAAGGACCCTGCAGGGTCCGAAGCTGCCGTTGGAAAGCGTCTGGCCTTTTCGGTGACTGTCCTTGCAGGGAGGCTGCTTTTAGGATGTATTTTAGGATGGAGAGCACCAGCGGGGACAAACAGGTGTCTGGAGACAAATGTATTAAAATGTTAATCTGGGGAGACCTGGGGAAATGGCTGTAGTGTTTGCTTTTCTGTATTTTAGATCGGTACTGCGTTTTGCTGAAGAGCTGGGCTTTCTCCCAGGAGGCAATAAGGAAGCCCTTTACACAGGATGGGAAATCTTCCACAAAATGCTGGGTGGTGTGAAGGGCTGCAGAGACCTCCCCACCTCCCCCCCACCAAGGCAGGCCAGTGGTTTAATTACAGAAATGGAGGAGGCCCAGGTTGGAGGGTGTATCTCGCCTGCTGCCTGTGCAGAAGAGGCATCGGGGCACAGGGCAGCGCTAGTCCACAGGCCAGGATGGCCGGCATCCAGCCCCGATGGCTTCGCCGCGGTGCTGACAGAGGGGCTGAGCCCCTGTGGCCCCACTGTCCTGCTGCCGGTGGCCACTGGCGGATCCCAGTAGCACTGGTCCCCACTGCCTCTCATGGGCAGAGCCAGGCGGGATGCAGAGGTTAGAAACCGGGACGCCGAGGTTAGAAACCGGGACCCAGCGTGGCCTTTTCCAAAAAGAAAACTGCAAAGCCGGTGTCCGGCCGGCAGCGCTTAGCACGTATGCGTGTGCTCAGGCTGGTAGCTGGGGTTGCTACCAAGCCAAAGGAAGGGACACGGTTAAGACTTTAATCTCCGGCCTCGCTGGAGGCTAAATGAACCGTGACTACACTGGTGTTTCCCACTCTGATGGCCAAATGGCTAATTGCGTGCCTCTCGCTAGCTGCGGAGACCTGCACCCCTGGGGTTTGCACATCTGCAGACGCCAAAGGGTTAAAAATAGATCCCACCCTGCCAATGGCACATTTTGTGTCCATTTAAAGGTGTGCCATGCTTTTTGTGTATTTCCATCCCAACCGTCCTCTGTGAGACCAAAGAAAAGGCCTTCACGGGGGTGACATTTTGTTCAATGTCCCTTTTTTTTTGGAAGCGTGGCTGCCCGGGCCAGCTCCCCTCCAAAGCACTATTTCACAGCGGGGCTGCGTTTGCCACCGAGGTGCCTTGCGATCAACGGGGAACTGCAGCAAGGTTGCCAGCAGGTCTGTGGTGCTCTCCGCTGCTGCTGCCATGGTGGCCGCCCTGACACGTAGTCAGCCTCTAACGAGTTTGTGTTTCTGAGCACGGCAGGGACCCGCTCTCTAAATGAGTAAATGTTTTTCCTTCGTTTTTCTTAGGATGCGGGTGGGATGAAGTGGTTGGTGAGGCAGACGAGCGGGCACCTGGGCAGATTTAGGAGGAGGACAAACAAAGCAGAGCTGCTGCTGGTCCTGCCATGGAAGGGGAGCAATGAGGAGGGGGCTGGCGTGGTGGTGGTGGCACTGCTCTGCACCCCTGGAGGCGTGTGCTGCTCCTGCCGCTGCAGTGGCCGGGAGCGGGGAGCCGGGAGCAAGGCAGGGTGTGCACGGCAGGGGGGTGCCAGCAGGTTTCCTCCGTGGAGCCAGGCTGGCAGGAGCTGCTTGAAAAGGGGCTTTCTGAGCTGGCATCCCCCAGGTCACGCACAGCCCAGGCCACCGCCTCGCACCGCGTGTGAAACCCAAGAAAGCCTGGATAATCTCCAAAGGGCAGACGAAATTCCCATATCAAGCAAGCTTCACTCTAGCTCTGCTGAAGCCCAGGGAGGTTTGCCTTCGTGGGAGGACCTGGGTGCTTTTATAAGGGGCTCCATTCCTCCCCGGGGAGCCCCCAGCCAGTCAGCGCGGCTGAGACCATATTAGGGATGCCATTCCCAGAGTCTGGACTGCACACCCCCATCGCGTTCCCCATAGGAAGGCTCCCCGTGCAGTCCCCCATACCCTGACTTAAAGAGGCAGTGAAGGCGGCAGCTCCCGGGTGAGAGGAGGGCAGGACGGGGACCCACTCCTCATCCTCCAAGCCAGCTCTTCCCAAATGGGTGGAAGTGAGGACAAGCCAAGGTGCCAGCGGGGAGGGAAGGGGGAGCTGCCAGCCTCCCCCCAGACTACCACTCGTGGTTCCCAAGGCCGACTTTGCCTCCCCAGTGGTCTTTTCCCAGTTTCTTTCTGCTGCCCCTGTGCAATTTTGGAAGCAATTTAGAAGCTGAGCTCAGCAGCTGAACCCTGCTCCTGTTTGGTAGGAAGGGAGCTGAGCCCTCCATGCGGGTGGCTTTATTTGGGACCGAATCTTGGCAGGGCACAGCAGTGCCCCGGCAAGAGGCTGAGACTCCTGTGTGCCAGGTACCGCTGAGGGCAGGGAAACCCCTTCTCGGGGAGCTCCCTGCAAGCCTTCCTCCCGCCCCGTCGCAGCATCCTCCTCCACCCCTCGTCCTCAGCTGGAGCCATCGTGTCCTTCGGGGCTGCTTCTCTAGGTGGGCTGGGGGAGAGCTTTCAATAAGCAGGCTTTTCTGAACCTGTGCTGGAGGCACTTCGGAAAAAGGTGGAGGGCTGTGGACATCTTCAATGGACAATCTCAAAGCCCACAGTTGTGCCACTGAGGTCTGTAGATGGAGTTTACGTTGGGATGAGGTTTGTTCTGTGTTGAACACCTGCCATTTCCAGGGGAGGAACATTGAGATTAGGTTACACAGATTTCACAAACTGACAGTGAAATTAGCCAACAGTCGACACTGAGCTGCCACTAATTTCTGGTGTTTAAAATTGGATTCAGGAATATGCACTCGAGCTGGGTTTGTTCCTTAGCCCTCTCACTGCACACTCTGTGAAGCTTTTTCAAGCATTAAATCATTTTCCACAATGCAGTTATTATTACCCATTAGTTTATTGCTTGGGAAACTGAGTCCCATCACTGAGCAGGCTGGTGTTAGGTTCAGGACGGGCACTGGGCCCCATGACGGGCAGGTGCCAGGTTTGCACGTGGGGAACGGTGAGACATGCGGGTTCCTACGCTGGGAAAAACAGCCTGAAGCTCTAGGAACGGCTTCTGTCCCCATCACCTAGAAGTGATGCTAGCTCAGCGGTGACAGCCTGAAGCACTGACCTTCCAGAGCTGATGGTTTCAGCAGCACTCCCTTACTGCTGTGAGATGGGGAGCAGGTTACCTCTCCGTTTCTCCCCAAAAATTTGTGTTCTCCCAGTGACAGATTGGCTCTCAGAGGTGGCCAGCCCATGCCAGAGATTTGTAATCCCTTGCTCGTGTCAAGTGCCGTTCCAGCCCCTCGGGTGCTGTGCTGTGGTGCAGGGCCGAGCAGAGGAGTGGAGGACATGCCTGGGATTGAAAAAGGAACATAAACAGGATCGACAGTAAAAGGAATCCCAACCAGCGGCTGGATTGCTGACCCAGAACTCCAGAGAGATGGGAGTACGAGAGGGGAACAGCTTTGTGCAGCATTACGAGCTTGAGACACGGTTGGAGGGCAGTGTGTGGGCTCAGACACTTCTCCCACTTCTCCACCGCTTGCCTTCCCCTGAAGGGGTGCACAGAGGCTGCCTCCTGCCCTGGCCCATGGAGGTGGCACCCTGCAGGTGAACCCGCTCCTCTGATCCTTCTCTCATGACAGCGTTACCCTGTGGGCAGCTGGTGCAGACCTAAAAGGGATAATAGCCCATGAAACCAAAGACCCCGCATCGGGAGGATTAACCAGGCTTCTATTAACAGCGCGACGGCTTGTTTTGTGAGGTGACTGGGACAGCTACCCCTGCAATTTGGCAGAGCTTCACTGACCTAGGTGAAGGCAGAGTTTCACAGGTCTAGGAAGCCTGTGTTTTTTTCCCTGCCTGGCAAAACATTCTTGCTGGTTTGGATTTTATGCTGTTAAATACTTTAAAAATATGGTTCTCTACGAGAAACGGCTTCTTTCTTTTCCCTCTTCCCTCTCTCCCCCAGACTTTACCCAAGCAATAGCTCAGCAGCCCAGTTTCAGATCATGACAGCTCCTGTTTTGGCTGGAAGCCAGCCTGCCGATCTGAGAGCTGTGTTGACATGTAATTTTCCACTCTTACTACATACAAACTGTCTGCTATCCCCACTTACTGCCCGGAGCCACAGAGAGGTGCAACGGCAAAAGACTGCAAGTCAAAGCCGCGTGTAAACTACCCCATGCAACTACCCTGTGTCTTTCGGTGACCGCACTCTACAAAATAACGTACATGCTCATTTTTCGTTTCCCACTACTTTTGGCATAAAAATCAAGTTACCTCTCTTCTGTGGTTATTTCAGACAGAAATAAGACTGTTTCCCAGGCCAGGTTGCTCTCCTCCCTAGAGAGCAGCTCTGGTGCTCCCACTCGCACAGAGGCAGCGGAGGAAATCGGGACTCCCGGTGTTCGGCATTGATCAGTCACCTGCCGTCGATCTGGTTTGAACCTCTCGACTTACCTGGCCACATGGTATGCTACCTGTAGGAGAGCAATAATAAGGATTAAGAGGCATAACTAGGATCCGCAGGGGGAAAGTGCTTTAAAAGGAAAAAGCACGTTCAGAATTTCAAGTGGGTCTTTATTTCGTTTTTTGGTGAAGGAAAAAACCCAGCAAAATATGCAAAGGAGGAAACTCTAGCGTTAGTACCAGCGTCATAAATATTGTAGTTCCTCATTCAGGAATCATTTAATAACTGGCTACTCTCAGCCCGTGGAAGTCTCTGCCACAAAGTATTGAAGCCAAAACTCATTGTATTGAAGCCAAAACTCATTAGGATTAAAAAAGTAATAATGTTTACACAGATACGCTGAGAACGTCCAGAGCTGCTGTGTTGAGGACGGGGCATGATTCTTGTCTGGCACATACAGAGCCGCGTAGCTCTAGCTGGAGGGGTGAGGGAGGACTTGTCCTTCACCCAGGACAGTCTCAGCATCCTCCCCCAAGAGCTGCCAGATGTGCTCTGGAGACGGTTTGGGATGGTCCCGGCCTGGAGGGACACTGGGCCCTGTTGCCTGGTGGTTCCTACATAGTAAGCCCTAAGATTGATTGTGGCAGGCTGCGGGGAACGTGCCTGACAGCCACTGCTGCTGCTTGCCATCAGCCTTAGGTAATGTGTGATTTTCAACGTCAGCGATGCTGGGTGTCTCTCCATGCTTCTGATACAGGTCTTTTTATACAAATGGTCCCCAGTCATCTCCCAAGCCCAGCTGCTGCCAGTCCGCCCGGCACCGCGGGATGTGTGTGCAAGCCGTTGGGTGGGAGGGATGCGCTGAGGAGGAGAAACTGCAGCCGGAGTGTGAAGGTGCAGCTTACCTCGTAGCACACGGGCGGCTGGGCACGCATTTCTATGCCGGCAAGAGATAGAGGCCCTAAACCCAGTACGGTACAATGGAGAGGATGGGTGGAGGCAGCTACTAACAATACTATGTTATCCACAAAGTGCTGACATCTTGCAGGCGGATATGAAGAGTAGATGCCCGATCTGAATAGTGCAGAGTTTAGGGAAAAAAATGCAGAAAACGGGAACTGCCAGACTGCGTGCCAGGATCTGGTGTTTCTGGTTCTGGCATTTCATGTGTGGCGGCTGAGACACGGGTTAATGACTGGGTGGCAAGTTTATGGGCACCCCAGGAGAAGTTTGGCCCAGGAAAAAATGAACACTTTCTTTGTCAGGGAGGGAAGCCATCAGAGAGTATCCGAGTACCTCTGATACAGCATGTCTTCCTAAACTGAAGATAGAAGTTCTTTGGGAAGGAAAAGCCCTAAACAACTGTTGCTTTAAAATGACACCTGGGAACGACAGCCAGCCTTTTCATAACCACAACTGCCAAGGGCTTTGCAGGTTGGCTCAAAATGACATTTTGTACAAAATAACATTTTCTAGATGGAAAGCAAATGCTGCAAACCCCAGACCTTGCCCATTTATATGAAATCCACTAATGTCATCTGCTCATATAGACTGAGCAGAATCTCAGAGTAAGAAACCAGAGTCCCAATTAATTGGGGAGTAATCTGCTCTCCTCTCTATCCAGCGCTGCTATGGCAGCATTCTCTAGTGCTGTCTTCAGTTACAGGTATTTGCATCCCAATTGTCCCTCATTATTTTCCAAGAAACGCCCTCCGTTACAGCAGGTGGTGCTGAGGGCACGGCTGGAGCACGGTGGGACCACAGAGGTACCACTAAGGGCAACGGGAGAAGGCAGTGGGGATAACCCAGCTGCCACTGGAGCCCTCAGTGGGGATAACGAATAAGCGAGGCAGCTCCTGAATGTAATCCCCCCGAGAGGGGGAAAACTGCTGCATCTGCCGGGTTTTCTTCCAGCGAAGCACGTAGGCAAGGCTCCTGTAGGTCTGCCTTGGATAGGGCACAACGCACAGCACAGCACAGCGAGAAGGTGCTCTCAGAAGGAGTTCCTCACCCATTTTTGAAGCTGTTGCGTGATGGCTGGCATGTCAGGGGTGCGATTTCTGTGCCTGTCTTCCCGGTAGGTACGCTGCCCAGGCTCCGCTCCCTTGTAGCTCCATTGCCGCCTACTCCCGAGAGCAGCCGGCAGAGCCGAAGAGAGCTGGAGAAGCTCTAGCTGGTTTTAAAATGGAGCTTAATAGGTGTACGAACACAGCTGTGCAACGTGCCTGCCTGCAGAGCCAGGCACGGCAGTGGAATTAGCCTCTCCTGATTGCATTTTCCTGAATTGCAGGGGGGACATCCTGGATTTCCCCAATATCCTGCTGTCATGGGGCTGTTCCAAAACTGCAAGGGCTGTGGGGGCTGGAGGGAAATATCCCAGTGCTTCTGAAAAGGTCAAGCAACATCTGTGCCCCCCTCCCTCACCCCAGGGCACCACCGGCTTGCAAAGCCTCAACCGGTCCATGTGAAAACAGCTGTATTCGACTCGGTCTGAGCATCAACTAAACTAAACCAGTTTGGTTATATCAGCTGTATCGGGGATTGCATCAACCTGCTGCGCAGGCGGGGGTGCCGTGCACAACCACGGCCCCCTCACATTAAAGCCACCAGCGCTTTTGTCACACCCAAGGGTCTGGGCCAGCGTTTTCCATCCTGGGTACCCGTGTCAGCTTGCCTTTTTCCGTTTGTGCCAGTTAGGGCAGGCCCAAGGCAAGGCAGGGCAAAAAATACTGTTTGCCTCCTTATTTA
>VYZM01008959.1:200608-236284 GCA_013398915.1 Dromas ardeola
AAAAGCAGCAGCGGCGAGCGGGGCGGCGCGTGCCGGCCGCCACCGCGCACCTCGGCTGCCTCAGCCGCGCGCCCGGCGCTGGGGTCTGCGCTTGCGGCGGAGCGCGGGCAGCTCCGCGGGCTCGCGCAGGGGCAGAGCTGGTGGGGTTTGGCTCTCCTCCTGCACATCGTGCCTCGGCGTCTCGGCGATTAAGGATGCGGAGTGGGTAGAGAGGTAACAGCGCTGTCAAGCTTCCGAAGTCGATTATTTACTTATTTTTTTTTAATCCCATGGGATGTTGTCTGTTTCCTATAATGAAAGCAAACTTTCGTCTGGCAGCCGTTGGTTGGTGTTTTGCAGTGTGTTTTGAATCAGCTGCATATCTGTTGCGCAGTAGCAGGGCAAATCCCTGAGAACTGTGTGGTTAAGCCTCGTGCTGCCTGGGGGAGCGTTTGGGGCTTGATGTGCTTGCTTGGAGTGGGGAGACGTTACTCTGTTTCTTTGTCCATGGAGCCTGAGCTTACCAGAACGATCTGTATTCTGATATTCAAGGCTAAACTGCATTCTTTGTCCTTAAGAATACCGTGTTATACAAAAGCTTTAGCTATGCTGTCATCTATTCCAGAGGCCTGGTGTTTCAGAGCATGTTAGTGATGTGGGGTTTTGCAGTGAGCTGTGGACTTACGGTAGCCAGCCCCTGTATGGGGGTGCACACAGCTGCTGGGTGCTGGGGTAATGCACTCCACCTCCCCAGAGCTGTGCAGTGATGGAAGCACCCCAGCTAACCAGTATGTAACAAAGTATTAGTGGGTCTAATCTTCCTTTCCTCGAGCAGGCCTTGAGGAAGTGAGACTGGGGAGTACATGTGGAAGCAGTAAGTAATGTCGCATCTCAGTGAGAAGAAGCACTAAGGAATTGCAACAGAGGAGGGAATGGTTGCATGGGAAAAGGCGATGTGTTCTGATGGGCAGTCTAAAGGCTTGGCTTCTAGTGAGAAGAGGGTGGAAGGTGCTGAAGCTATGCTCAGAACTTGGCACTTCCACCTTTTCCAATGCACTCTGAACATGTGCCAATCTTAGGCAGTTTTGGTAGCAACCAGAATTTCTTCTGCTCATTGAGCCAGTGGGGTGGAGCAGGTAGACTGCCACATTCTAGATAGGACTGGCAGTTGCCAAGGCTAGAGGCTGCTGGCCAGGGCACTCTGGTCCTTGGCCTTCTCCCTGACTCCTCTCTGGGAAGAGAGCTGGCTGGAGATACTGGGTAGCCTGATTCTGGCAGGGCCAGTTTTGGCAGTGGATAAAAGCTTGATAGCTGTGGATGTGCTGCTCATGCAGGCACTTTCTGTGGTCAGTGATGGCATGTGTGACTATCCAGTGCATGCATAATTGTGTCCTCACTTACTGTATCCCAATGGTAACTGGGACTATGGGGCAACAGTGGCCTGTCAGTCTATGGGGTTTTGGGCCATTGTGCCTCTATAGCTGATGCAACTTTGCCATGGCTGCTGTAAGGGAATACCTAATGTTCTATTAGGTCTGTGCTATCTTACACTTATAATGGGAGAAAAATCTCTACCTAACATTTGCCAAGTGGCTTAGGATAAATGTTTTTCTAAGTTCTGCCAGTATGTAAGAGCTTTGCAAGACCTTAACAGCAGGACCGAAACATCTCTGCTTAGGCAGCTGGACTAAGTGGAAATTTATTGTATACTCGTGTATACACCAATATGTAAGCAAGCAACTCATTCAGTATTGGACGATTGTAAGGATGTATTTTTCTTTTGCTTAGCAGCTGGCTAATTAAAACATGCAGAGGAGATAACATAGAAACTACCACCCTGTGAATCTTCCATTATTCAGCTGCCTTTTTTCTGGAAGAAAGTAATTACACTGAAGTGCTGTGGGGGTAGCTGAGTGCGCTCATGTTGATGACATCTTTTGTCTTCAGAATCTGACATCCACCCACATGCTGCAGCATCCTGGCTGTTACCTGGCTACTGCTGCTTCCCTCTGTTCTGTGTGGGGAACCTCATTTCTGGATGAGCGGTATTGAGAGTGCTTGTGGCCTACTGTGTTTGGCAAGCACTAATATTGCCTAGTATCTGTGGTAAAGCCTATTTGTAATGGTGTTTGTGGACACTGTTGCTTCTTTCCCTCATTAAGATGAGCCTCTGTGTGCTTGTAAAGTAGTTTGTAAATGCTTCTGGTGTATGTAGAGAAAGCTGATGTATGCAGCTTGACTTTAAGGTTTAGTGGTGTTGGTTTAAAGTACTACCAATGTGAACACCTGAGATAAGATGTCGGACAAACAAGTTTTGTCATTGTATGTCATGCTTAAGCTATAGCTGAGTGATACTAGGGCATGCATGGTGGCAACTTTGGGTTAATTCCTTCTGGCCCTTCACTTGCAGAGACTGTTTGTGGGACTGTTCTGTAGAACATGCCCAGGCACAGATGTGCTTTAAATGTAATCCCCACAAAATCTTGACCTAAATCAACTGGTCTAGTTGACACATCCTCAAAACTGTCAACAGAACCCAGTGGGCTGGTAAGTGAAAGACAGGAGCTCTTGGCAGCAGCACTGCTGTCAGACCTGTTGCTTGTGAAATGATACAGCTGCATGCACAGGCAGGATGAAGGCATCTTTCAATCCTTATTGCCATTTCGCCTTTGGCATTTTTGTGCAGAGCTCTTAAGTGACAGCAGTGACAAGGTGGTATCAAAGCAGGTGCCACACAGTAGCTGGGGAATTGACTGATCTGGATTAGTGTAACTCAGCAGAAGATCCAATTTCAAACTTAGAATCATAGAATGGTTCATGTTAGAAGGACCTTAAAGATCATCTAGTTCCAGCCCTCCCTGCCATGGGCAGGGACACCTCCCACTAGACCAGGCTGCTCGAAGCCCCATCCAGCCTGGCCTTGAACGCTTCCAGGGATGGGGCATCCACAGCTTCTCTGGGCAACCTGTTCCAGTGCCTCACCACCCTCACAGTAAAGAATTTCTTCTTCCTAATATCTAACCTAAACCTCCCCTCTTTCGTTTTAAAACTGCTACCCCTCATCCTATTGCTACACTCCCTAATAAAGAATCCCTCCCCAGCTTCCCTGTAGGCCCCTGTTGATCCCTGATCTTGTCTGCCATGATGTTGCAGGTATATTTGCTGGCCCAAGCACATGTGAAGGAGTATCTTGTGATGGGGGAAGAAGGCAGTAGTGTCAGTTCAGGGGTTTATAGTACTGTGATTCAAAGCTGCTCCAATTTTTTTTTGTTGGAAAAAAGCTTTGCTATCAAGGCAAGCCTATTGTTGCTTTCTGAACTCTGCAGCAGATGAAGCTTGTGTGGATCTAATTGACTCTGAACTGCTGTGGTGCTGGTTGCTCCAACACAGCCTCAAACAAGATCTGTCTGGAAGCAATGATGTTGCAATCTGTTTCAGCTGCATTAACTACTTTCTACCCAGCTGTAGCCAGTTCATACCCACAATTGAGTATATGCCCCCTTCAAGAGGTCTTGGACACCTGCCCTGTTTGGAGAGGTGTTTGTACTAAAGCAGGAAATCCCGAGTTCTTCCCATGGCAGTTTTAAGCACAAAGTGCTTCTCCTGACCCTGAGGTAGTGCTGTAAGGAGCAAACATCTCTATATTGAGATAATACTGTTGACCCCTAGGGCCTGTGGGCCCTTACTAGAAGGTTGTTGGTACTTCTAGTAAGTCAGCAGAACCTTAGAAATGGGAATCCTATCTGCCCTGTAGAGCATGTGGTATTGTGAGAGGGAGGGAAGCTCCACTTGAGCTTTTCCTGCTTGAGCCCTGGATGGGAGCTGTTACTTAAGCTGGGCAATGCAGCAGGGTTAAGTGACCTCTTCTGGGCAGGAGTTTTCAACAGCCATATTGGGTGGGCCCGGCAGCCTTGTTCTGCCTGCTAAGCACTTAATCCCCTCCTGTCCAGTGTGCTCTGCTTAGCATCCATGATGCAGTTTTCGATGTTCCTATTTTTTCCCCCCCTCTCTTGTCTAATCCCTGTAATGCTGCAGCCAGTCAGTTCTGAGTTCTCTGTGTCCGCTGGAGCTGGCGCACTGCATGGGAAGGAAGATGGGTAGGTGTTGCTGGTGGTTGGGCTCCCTGAGCAGCTGGGCCTGACTCCTTCCTTGCTATCAACTGCTGCTTTTCTACCTTCCTGTGAAAAGAGGTGCCTAACGAAATGGCTTGGTTATAAACTGTAGTTTAACAGTTGGTTAAATCTTTTATTTAAAAGATATCTGCCTTGTGCCTTCAGCAACTGGGTTCTGTATAAATGCACTGTAGGGGTGAATTCACTGAAATACGTGCTCTAATCGCAGGTGCCCATAGGGTGCTATAGTAAGCTCTGGCATACAGCATTTACTGTAACGGCTGTGTGCAGGACTCTGTGTGCCATTTACCCATATGGTTTTATTGCTATTTTGGGACAAGCTGGCTCAATCATTTCTGCACCAGCTGGGACTATGTCCTTGTGAGCAGCATCCCCAGGCATGGCTGTTACCTTGAAGTAGTATCTTAAAGCTGAAGTATCCATGCAATTGCAGAGTCCCCGCTTCCCTGTATTTTAAAGTCTCTAAATGCTCTCGCTGCTGCTCATGAAATCCCTGTTGCTCCATTCTCCTTTGTAGAGAAGGAAGATGCCACTTTCCCTTGAACAGAGGATGGAACAGTTTCCCAAAATAAAAGCACTCCTGTTTCAGGGTTGACAGCAGTATGTGTCCCTTCAGGGTTTTATTTTCTCAGAACAGTGCTTCCTGCTGATAATGGCCTCTCTTACACAGAAGGGGACCTAGCCAGTCCCTTCTTAGGAGTGGGCTGTGTAGAGATATGTGTGATAATACTGTGCAAGGGGATAGCTCTGTGCTGCCTGTTGCGGCTGTGATGAATGAGCTGCCTTGTTAGCTGTGAAGCTGTGTGTCTCAGAGACCATGACACCATGGAAAGCAGGTCTCTTAGCACAGTGAGGTCACTGGTGCTTGCTTTTTATCCAGCCTTGGCTATAATGACTGAGACTCTGTGCACCCAATATTTAATATGTGAAATTTGTCTGGCCGTCTTCTGGTTTCACTCTTGTCATTCCTTTGGCCTTGACTGCTATTCCTGCTTGTTTTGTGGGGACACTCAACTGAATTCTTAACAAATACAGCTCCAAATACTTTAACACTGCTGGCTACTCTTTACCGAATACTCAGCTGTACTGCAGTATCATCTGTAGCTGAGTGCTGCACCTGCACGTCTTGGAAGATGTGTGTATAGGCTAGCCTGAACAGGGCCCAGCAACAGGGCATCTGTGCTGGTTGGCAGCAAGTAGAAAACATGCTGGCAAGGCAAGACTAACAGCGAGCGTGAGAAGGCTTGTCTCATGAGAATGCTGGGGCATGTGGCAAGTCTTCGTGTCTTTACCCTAGAAGTGCGAAGTGAGTGCAGGAGTAAATGAATGCTTAACTGGATGCTTACCCAGTGTGCCAGGCAGGTAACTTCCATTTCATCAGAGCTGGATGGATGCAGAAGCAAAATTAAAGCTGTGTCAGGTTGGATGTGTATTTGCTTGACTAGCTAAATCACAGCAATTAGGAATGATTGCTATTGTGACACAGGATTGGCAAGCCTTTCTGCTTTTAATGAAGATACCTAGGTAAAATTTGTTCTAGTTGTTTGTGGTCAACCTCTCAATATGTAAGCAAGACTTAAACTAGATGAGCTCCTATGCCAGTGGAGGAATTCTCTTCATACGTACCAGTGTATGCATGGAGACTTGGAACAGAGGTAGCCTGCAGCTAGTCCCTACCACAACCAGAAATAGATGGTGTGGCAGAAAACTTGCCAAGTTCAACATGTTTATGTCATCAGAGTTTGAATGTATCACTGTGTGGATCTAGCAGAAGGCAGCATCTGGTGCTCAAAGGTGGGCACTTGAAAGGAATCCCTTCCTAGTGGACTGCTATGCTGTTAGGTTAATAAAAGGCTTTAGTTGCCCTGGTTGGCCTAAAAGTCACAGAGACTTCAGATCACATTGTCTGCTTGTGCCCACAATGCTTAAGGCTCATGTTCAATGTCTAGCAAACAACTCCAACTTGTCCATGCTACTGTTAAAGGTTTGCAGGATGGAGAACTAAAACAGGGTTCTGTGTATATACTTTCTTCCAGACTCATATTTCACTAATGTACTGAGCAGTATATTTGATTAGAATCATAGAATCATTTAGGTTGGAAAAGACCTTTAAGATGATAAAGTCCAACTGTAAACCTAACACTGCCAAGTCCACCACTAAACCGTGTCTATCAGCGCCACATCTACCTGTCTTCTAAATACATCCTGGGATGGCGATTCAACTGCTTCTCTGGGCAGCCTGTTCCAATGCTTGACAACCCTTTCAAGTGAAGAAATTCTTCCTAATATCCAATTCAAGCCTCCCCTGGTGCAATGTGAGGCCATTTCATTTCATTCTATGGCTTGTTACCTGGCACAGGAGACTAACACCCACCTTGCTAGAACCTCTTTTCAGGTAGAGAGTGATAAGCCTCCTTTTCTCTAGGCGAAACAACCCCAGCTCCCTCAGCCACTCCTCATAAGACTTGTGCTCTAGACCCTTCACCAGCTTTGTTGCCCTTCCCTGGACACGCTCCAGAACCTCAGTGTCTTTCCTGTAGTGAGGGGCCCAAAACTGGACACAGTACTCGAGGGGGGCCTCACTAGTACTGAGTACAGGGGGATGGTCACTTCCCTAGTCCTGCTGGCCACACTGTTTCTGATACAAGCCAGGATGCTGTTGGCTGCCTTGGCCACCTGGGCACACTGCTGGCTCATATTCAGCTGGCTGTTAATCAACATGCCCAGGTCCTTTTCCACCAAGCAGCTTTCCAGCTGTTCTTCTCCAAGCCTGTAGTGTTGCATGAGGTTGTTGTCACCCAAGTGCAGGACCTGTCACTTGGCCTTGGCGAACGTCATACCATTGGCCTTGGCCCATTGATCCCAGCCTGTCCATGTACCTCTGTAGATCCTTCCTACCCTCAAGCAGATCAACACTCCTGCCCAACTTGGTGTTGTCTGCAAACTTACTGAGGGTGCACTTGATGAGCTTGTCCAGATCATTGATAAAGAAATTAATTTAGATTAATTAGTATTAACAGAATAGTTCAAGATCTCTTGTCACCAGTTTCTAACACCTTGCAGATCTCAAAGGTGGGAAAAATCTTTGGTCATTCTTTTCCAGTCAGTAATTGTTATCCATGGGCATATCGTGGACATCATGTTATAAAACAGACTTGTTGAAAACAACTTACAGCCTTATCATAAGGCGTGACTTTCTTACTGGCCTTTCTCTCAGATTTATGGAGCATTGCAGTGCTATACCAGATGGTTTCTGGCTGCTTTCATCTGAAGTCTAAGATCAAAATTGTTGTCTATCAGAAGTATTGTGCAGGAAAGGTCAAGAACTGCTAGCGTGAGGCACCACAAACAAAGGAAAAATAGTTCCTCCATAGCTCTATAATGCAAGAAGATTGGATCTTATGGAACAGTTGTTTCCCTGTGTTTTTATTATTTAATGTCTTAGATAATGCTGATTTCAGACTTCAGTGTTGATCTGCAAATTAACAATGATACAGACTTTAAATTCTCCCTCACAAACCCTACTCTACATACCCAATGCCTGGAGGAGAGATGCTGGGCCGTTGTTAGGGAAGGTTTAAAAAGCGTGTGGGGGGGAAATGAGCCTGGGAGAGTATTGCCTATAGAGTGTGGTGCTTTAAATGTAAAACATGCTTCACAGAACAGATAGTAAGGCTGATGTCTATCACTTTCTAAGTCTTTGCTTCATACTCCCCTCTCCTCCATTAGCAGAAAACCATAATCATGATGTAGGTATAATCAGGGAGCTTGAAAATGAATCACCTTTTTCTTCCAGTGGAAGCTTATAATATGAGGAATTTAATATTGCGGGTACCCTAATCAGACTTCATCTCTGACTGGCTGGCGGCATCTACATGGCATTCAGCAGTCCATCTGTTTGCTGTCTGAAAGATGGAAGGATGAAATAGTGAAGACAGAAGATCACTGGAAACAGTCTTCAAAATACTGCCTGGAGCTAGTGGTTATCTGTAGCCTCATTAGTGAAAGGCATGTTTAAGTATGTGAAAGCTGAGGGATGGGTTTGGAGGTATTGTAGTCAATAAAGAAAGAACGAAGGCATTTAAGCAAGGTATATATTGGTTGCTAAGGAAGTAATGACTTTTCCCATTTCTAAAAAAAGCACAGCTTCAATGATGTATTAAGAGAGGCCGTGCAAACCAGACATTAATATGTTGTCATTGGGAGCTTAAAGCATAACTTTTTTTTCTTTAGAGAAAGAAAGAGAAGAGCAAGAAAAGCAGCAGAAAGAAGAGCAAGAAAAGCAGCAGAGGGAAGAGCAAGAAAAAAATGTAGAACATACTTCTGTAAAGGAAGCAGACAAAACCAGCCGTACAGGACGACGTCCGAGTCGAAGTGCCTTGTCCAGTCGTAATGATCGAAGATCAGCCAAAAGTCCTCAAAAGACAGATGCACCAAAGGAGAACAAACATCCTTTTGCTCTGTATGGGTGGGGAGAAAGACAGACAGATACTGGAAGCCAGAAAACTCACAATGTCTGTGCTTCTGCATCAGCAAATGAAGTAAGTAAAAGCTTCTGGTTTGTTAAAGGGTGGCAGGTACTTAGTGCATGGGTGAGACATATGTCTAATATCTAGGTAAAACTTCTCAGGGATGCCTTTATTTGAGTGCATGGAGATGCTAGCAATAAATTCTAAAAAAAAAAAAAGAAAAAGTAAATCTAGCAATAAACCTGAAGAGGTTTGACATGTCCAAATCAAATAGCTCTTAACTGTTTTGAAATTTCCCATGTTTGACTAATACTTTCAAGTTCTGATTAAAACTTGGATGTCTTGTTTCTGGCTGTTACAGTGCTACCAGCAAAACTGGCTGTTTATAAATGTATTTCTGCATTCTGAACTTCGTGAAAACAGGAGAAAAGCAGCAGGCAGTTAGCAGCAGGCATCCCACAGCAGGCAGGTATATAAACACGGGGGTAGAGCTTGCGCTGTGAAAGAGTGAGTTTTGCTGGGGCATCTTCTAGGAGCAGGAGTCTCATGGAGAAGGTAGGAATGCTTTCCTGCTAAAATGTCTGTCTAGCAGCCTCTTTCAGCAGGTTGCCAGCAGGGAAGGTTTTGCTGACAGCAGAATGGTCTATCGGATGGCTGATGGATTGCAGGGTTGATGTAAATATTAGCAAAATAGCACAAATAAAATTCATGGGCAGCACCAGGATTCTGCTGTAGTGGGGTCTGTTTCCCGGGTTAGCAAGGAACACTAAGGCTGGAGTATTGGGCCGGATCCATTTCTTTTCTATAACTCTCCTAGGCTGGTACAACATAATCATTAATGTATCCCTCCCAGTGTCTTGTCTTTATCTTGCTACTAATGTAGAGTCTGAATCTATGACCCAGGATATCTGAGGACGAAGGTGGGTGGTGTTCTTGATGTGTGAGATAGAGCTGACTCCTGATGGGCTGTTTTGGAAGGGGTTTGAAGCACAGTCTCTTCCTTTCTCGACAGCTCAACCCTTTGAGGGAAATGAGGAACTTTGGCCTTGCAGCTCTTGAAAGAAGCTGCCCTTCCTGATGACGGACGCTGTTACTGGGTTGATAAGCTGTGGTCAGTGGTGGACGTAGGTGTGACTGGTGCTTTGTGTTGGAGCCTAATAGGCTGATGCCTGACTTGAGCAGAGATATCTATACTTTCTAAGACTTCTAACATTTCTTATGCTAGAAACAGTTACAGAAGCCCTAAGATCAGGTCTGGAATTCGGAGTGAGTGGGCAGGACGCTTCTGAAGTGCTTTCCATTATGTAGTGCTTTGTCACTAAGGGTGTTAATCTTTAAGTGGGAACTGATTACTTACTGTCTGGCTAGGTCGCTCTTCTTGAATGTTTGGAAGATATTATTTTCCCCTAATTGAGACAGGAGACAGTTTTAAATCTGGAGATAGAAGCAAGCAAGCATAGAAGCTGGCTCTTAGATTTGGGGACAATATGATGATTTTTTTTAATGTAAAAATGTATGTATGTTTGCCTGCAGCTTGTTGTCAAAATTAAGTCCTTCAGTCTCTAGTAAGCAATCTCTAGGGATTGGTTTTACTACTATGGCTTAGGTTTTAAGGGATGCTTAGGCATGTTGAGGGATGTTTAAGAATTTTAAATGGTAGAAATAAGAGAACTGAGGTTTTTAGAATGTCAGAGTAAGATTAAGAAACATTTAAGACTTTTTTAATTGTTTAAGAGTCTGAAGTGGGAAAGATGCAGAATGGAATTTGAGGTATTTTTTTAGAAAAAAATATCTGTGCTTCTGTTAGTGGTACAAATTACAGAATAATCTTGTGAGCAAACCCTGTTTCTTCAGGGTGGGGACTGGGACAAATGCAAAGTGATCCTCCGTTTTCCTGGAGGATGCTGGGGGCGTTCCTAGGCTGTTTTCCTGCTGTAATACTAACTCTGGTCTTCTAGATTCACGAATCCGCTCTACGAGCAAAGAACAGGAGACAAGTGGAGAAAAGGAAGCTTTCTCAGAGGCGAGTGCGATCAGCAGAAGCAGAGAAAGCTTGGAGAATAAAGCCTTCCCCGCCAGACAACCCTTGGATGACGGAGTATATGAGATGCTACTCAGCAAGAGCTCGGTGAATTCTGATTCCCTTAGGCATCTTCAAAAGAAGTTACGCATATCAGGACACTGGTGCAAGGAACCAAACTACTTATGCAAGGTTTTTATAGGGAGTTTCCAGCTGTTAAAATATTTATTATGATATTTTTATCTTGGCTACCTACCTCACAGTGGGGTGTATTGTTGGAGCCATAACATTTAAAGAGGCTTTTAAATACAGCTACCCAAACTTTTAAACAATTCCCCTTTTGGGAATCTTTCTAATGCTTCAGTTGACTTGTTGGGGTTTTTTTGGGGGGGGTGGGGGAGGGGGGAATGGGACCTTAGCACACAGGGAGTCAAAGCAAACACTTTTTTGATCTTGGTTACAAATAATCTATTGTCCCTTATTTTAAAAGTCCAAGTCATGGGGAGGTGATGTTGGGAAATTACTTTAAAGATGTGATGGAGGTGCCTTTGCATTTATAGTACTAATTGATTTAATACTTCTACCAAAATAAGTATATTAAGACAGGCAACAGGAAAGCCAGTGGGTCTGGTAAACAGCACTAACAAATGTAGATGCTTTAGGCAAACAAATACCAAGTATTGTTTGTATATAGAAACTTTCAAAAAACCTTGTTTGATTAGTGAATCTGCTGATGCTAACTTTTATTGCTGTTTCTAAGGTCATTAGAATAAACTACAAATTTTCAGGGCAAGAAACGGCTACAGGATTGTTTTGCTGTTGCTGTGCCTGTTGTACCAAATAACTGACGCAGACAATCATCTGATGGCTGCTGCTCAATAGGCAGTTGCTTGTTCTACCAGTATCAAATTGTACCACTGTGTAAAGCTTGTGGTCACGCTCACTCTATGCTTAATCGTTTAAATGCCAGTTTGTTGAAGGAGAGGGCTGGCTCCTGTCTAGTGAAGTCTATTTTTAACACTTAAGAATATCTATTACACTTAGTGGGGGTCAGAGTGCAATATGCATTCCATTTGGTGGTATTGTACAAGTATACTATTAAAGTTTTTAAACTTGAAAAATCATGTTGCTAGAACCTGTAGATGAAGTCCTGAGATGCTTTCTGCCTCTCAAAATTGGTGCAGGACCCCTCCCTATAGCGGGGTGAGGGTTAGGGGAAGAAGGAGAGGTTGTACCCTTTAGTAAACAAGAGTATATAATGGAGTTTGAACACTCTCACTTTGTAGGTCCTACTGCTACATAGTAAGACAGTCATTGTTTGTGAGATCCTCAGTGGGGTTGGTTGGTTTTTTTTTTTTCCCCTCAAGCTGCTGTAAATTTTTTTTTTCCAGTTGGATAACTAAGCTTTAGGCAGATTATTGCTGTAGTTGTGAGCTTCAAAGTTTTGTTCAGACGTGTTGTGCGTTAGTTACATATGTTGGTTATCTCAGTTTAAAGTGTTTTGAGGCTTGTGTTTTATGGACTGGACGCCTTCTCACAGGAAGCACACTTGCACTTCTGCAGCAGGAGCCTGCACTAGTCTTAGCTTCATTCCACAGTCTCAGTGAGTACGCAGGACTCTAGAATTATCACTGCAACACACAGAGTTACAGGCTTCGTGGAAAGTTTGATTGTGAGTGTTATTGAAAGAAAGTAATCATGCAAAGGGACCAAGCACTGCTGCCTCCTAGTGTTAATTACGTTACATCAGTAAAGGTTGCATTAATCTCTCAGTTTTAATCTTGCTAAAATGTCCTAGAATCTATGAAATTATAATCTGATTTTTACCTGCCTTTTAAGCAGAAAGCTGTAAAAATACAGACATTCTTGTTCAGGCTACCTGCTAGAGTTCTTACAGCTTTTGAGTCTGGGAATGTATGTAAAGTATGATTTAAGTATGTTTTACACATAGCAAAACTATCGTATTCCAACTTTTAAGTAAACCCAGGTTAGAACTTCAATTTAAAACTTCAGAACCGTGCCCAAAACTGAGTCAAATTATTCCAGAGGATGCCTTTATTCCATACAAGATCCCTTTAATTTCCATTTATGCTATGTTTTCCCCTTAAACATATTTACAGCAGCTATTTAAAGTTGCTTCTGATGCTGTTTCGGTTCATAAATCCACTCTAGCTTTGAGCAACAGTATCAAAGCAGTAGCTCAGTAGTGTTTTAACAGCCTTATTCAATACAAACTCTGCCTGTTCCTGTTGCCCAGGATACCACGTACACCTCTGCCTCTGTAGGCTTCATCTATCTACAGCAGGTGGACTGTGCCCTCGGTGCATTTCGCCACATTAAGCAGTTTCCGTGATGGTGTAGGGCAGCACTGGTCTTGCCAGGCTTTCAGAGACAGCTCCTACTGTTCTCTTCCCACTGAGAATGGAGGAGCCGAGATGATTATGTGCCTGCCTTAAGTACCCATTTTGGATAAGATGAATCTCCCATTGACGTTGGTGTTTCCAATAACTATAGAAGGCTTTAATGTCTTCTGCCTTGTATACTAGGGACCAAATTTAGAACATCTCAAACAGGCTTGTTCAGGTGATCTAGAGAGCATGAGAACCTTCAACAGCATCAAGGCTGCTGTGTACTGAGGAAATGATCTGGTTCTTATCCTTGTCTGCTCAAGAGCTGTTCCCTGCCAAAACAATTTGGTAGAAGACAGTGGTGACACTAATTGGGCTGTGTCATGCTTTTCCAAATGGTCTGTAGCTAAAAATAATCCTGGGTGCTATGTTGGTACTATCTTGGTTTAAGTAATAAAATGCCTGAAGAGAGGGGTAAATTATTCTGTAAATCAGGTGGCCTTCCTGCATTTGGGCCTAATTTGACTAAAAAAAGGCGAGTAGGTTTGCTTAGACTATGTGAAACAGTATAGTTGTGATAACTGCAAGTTGTATATGCAAAATATTTGGCATGTGCCAGGCTGAAGTCTGGAAACCTGTTATTTTAGTGTTTTGATGTTAACAAATGAAAAACCAATTGACTTGGAAGGCAGAACTTTTCAAGTCTAAAAACTTTAGCTATATTCCATAGATTCTTACAGGAGGTGGCTGTTTTGCATCAAATTGGACTCGCTGAAAATGGAAAATGCAGTGAATGTCACTCTTATGAATTAAGGCAGTTCTGAACCTCGTCTTGCATGGCCTCTTCAATTTGGCCAAGAGATGAACATTTCTCACTCCTGTTTTAGAAGTAAAACTTTGTAAGAACACAGTAAATACTCAATTGTCCAAAGTCTTCATTAAAATACTTATTCCTTTTTGTTTCTGAAAGTACTTAGCTAAGCGAAACAAGACTTTTACAATGTGTAATGCTGCAATTTAACTATAGTGTTGTGAAGACTAGTGTTTACAATGTAAAATGTTACAATGAAAACTGCGTAAGAATGTCCCTGTAAATTACAGTAGCATGCCTGTTCAGTCACTGCTGTCACATCTCTGCAACTATGAATTACAGACTCTTTCACTGGAAGCTGAGATAGTCAAGGTGATATCTAAATGTACAGTCAAACTTCACAAAACTGAGGGATGGACCTGAATTTTTGGTAATAATTTTATCCAGGTAGAAAATACACATTTTAAGCAAATTTTTAACATGTAGGGAAGTGTATTGTTTTCATTTTTTTTATGGTATAATGCAGTGCCACTGAACTATAAAGGCCTTGCTGTGGTTTTTTTTTTTGTTTTTTTTTTTTTACTGTGATAGGGACCAAAAGCTAGCAATCTGAGGGCCTTATGTGTGGTAACCTGGATGTTCCAATTTATTTTCCAGCTCAGTTAGTGCAATCAGCAGCAAAGCCATATATGGAGCCTGATTCAACACCTTGACAGTAGGCCCTATACAATTAGGGGTACAAGTGAATGGGAAGCTGCCTCAGCTATTGTTAGCACTGAATTCACTTTAAAAACTATAGGGAAATACCATCTAAGCTTGAAGCAATATGTGTTTTTTAAAGTTTTTAAACAGTATTTGTTTTTAATGCTTCTGTATTGTCTATATTTAATAGTGTAGTGTCAACTTGTATTTGTGAATAAAATGAGTGACACAAAGTGCCTTGACTGTTTGTACTGTGGCTTTTGGGGTCTCAGGTTTTCTGTGAGAGGGTGCTTTAGCCTCTGCATGCAGACTGTGGCTTCTGCTTGTCCCATAGGCTCTCTCCTGAAAGGTAAGTGACAGGCTTCTGGAATGACTACGGTTAATTACAGTTACAATTCCAGCTGAGAGATGAGCTTATCTCCTATGTTCCTCCTATAACTCTCCTACAGATTCTTAATACCCATTTCCCAATCTGGCTGGCTTTTTCTACCACTACCAAGATAAAAATAGAGCCTAAAATATAATAGCTGGCTAAAGTGCCATGCATGCTGAAGCCTTTGGGAATCTTAATTTAGAACTTCGGAAAAAGAGCATAACATGGGAAAAACCAGGATGCTCTCTCACTGAGAACAAATATAATCTTGCAAATAGGAAAGCCTAAGCTATTAAAGGATGGCTATACTGAAGTTCTATATGTTGCTGGTTCTACAGTAAATGAAGGAAACAAAGCTAGCTGGTGTTTGTACTCTCTGGGGATTTACAGTGTATTTCTTGAGATTTTTATAGTGTTTAATTCTTTTAGCATATAGAATATAATGCAAGTTGCACTGAGTAATCAGGCTTTTTTTTTAATAGCATTCATTTTTTAAGCCCTTCTGGGAGCTGTTGACTTTTGAGCCACAGGATACCTAGTTGAATACAATGAATGGTTGAGAGATGGGTCAACTGTGAATTGCCTAATAGCTTGGAGAAGTTGTAACTGCAAATACATTCTGTATTTTCCCCTTGTTTAATGCTTTAAAAAAGCTAAACTTCTGAAGCCACATTCTCCAAGATCTAGCCAGATCCACCTCAGATTGACAAAAGGAAAGTGCATGTGCCTTTGCAGCCATAACCTCTCAAGGACATGCAAAGGGAAGTGATATACTGTTCCTCTCCAACCCGAGCTGGCAGGAACAGTGTTGCAGGGTTGGGGCCCTCCCATGCCATGGGCAAAGCTGCTACCAGACTGCAAGGGGGGCCCTGCTCCTGGGAAATACACTGAAGCACTCCAGCTCCCAGAGCAGCAGCTGCTCCTCCTTTCCTAGTCCCATACTTCTACTAAATTAACTGCAGAGTCAGTCTTTTTTCGCGACCATCTAACACTTGTCATGCTATAGACTTCACTTACCAGGCAAAACCTGTACATGTAAATAGAATTTGCTGTGAGACACCTAGAAAATCAAGAAAGATTCTTTATTTGGTGCTGATACAAGCATTAAATGAAATAGTGTAGACCAACAGGCTGATTAAAAGGCAAGACATGGGCTTAAGTAAGACATTTAAATCTTTTAAAGATCTGAACAGATAAAGCTCCACATCCAACAAATTCTAGGATACAGGTACCCAGTATTATTTCATGTAAAACTCCAAGCCATCTCGCTTTGGTAAAGTAAGAATTTTACACTAAAAACATACATAACCTATTTATCACTTACTCTTTAGGTGAGCTAGGTTTGGTTTGCTTTATGAACTATAATGCTAAAGCTTAAAATCAACTCCAGGGCTGTTATTGGCATGATGTTTATTTTCAGAAATAAAAAACCCTCAGAGGAGAAATAGTAAACAACATAGCTTGCACTGGTGAGAGCTATTGCTTCCAACAGTATTTCCCTCAGGAGTTGCACTTCTAGAAAGTTTCTTTTTAAAATGTCAGTAGATATGCATAAAAGGTTGCAATACTACAAATTGCGCACATTAACCTGGTTAATGTGTATACAGTAAGAGTATACATTAAAAAAAATGGTAAAAACATGTCAAAACTCATTATAATGACACTACTCCCTCCTTCCAGCTAGGAAGGGGACAGTTTAAGACAGTTGGTTACAGAAAGAATAAAACTGTGCTTACTGCTTCTTAACCACAGACACTTGACCAAAATGATCATACGAACCAAGTATACACAAGAGGCCAGTCTTGTATGTAAAGGGAAAAGGACAGGAAGAGGCATAAGAAAATCCCTGCTAAACTCCTAAAATTTCTATTTAAAAGCAACAGAATCAAGTAACAGTCCCCTGCTCCTTTCAGCTGCGACTAAAAATGGAAAGAAGTTTTGATCAGCAGCCAAGCCCACTTCAACCATTGTAACAGTGACAAGAGAGAGACCTTCAGCTTTACTTGTGCTATGTCCCAGCTGATAAATAAGTGCTCAGCTTTCACTGTTGTGAGTGCACCAAGAAACCTGATTAGATTGTGGTAAGCAGGGGGGACGACAGACTTCCAAAAATATCCTTTCCCAGCATTCCAGAATTGGTTTGGGTTTTGAAATGAATACAAAATTAATTCCTTTTAATTCCGAGATCCCCTAAGGTGTATAATTTTCAGATAAGCATCCATTTGAACCAAAAATGTCAGGATGAAGGGAATAGCTTTAAACACAATTCTAATTCCACAAAAGATGGTACACCTCTGAGTAGCATTCTTGCTTTGCTCTTGTGCTTTAACTCTAAATTACAGCACCGGTTTAGTTTTTAAACGTGCATTTGACAAGGGACCCTCAAATACAAAAGACTCATATATAGAAAATAATAAAGCATGTTTGACCTTGGAATTTCAATACTGGATTCTGATCAAATTAATTATTTTGTGTTGATTTGCACTTCCAAGGAGACATCCCATTTCTGGTTTTACAAGTAACTAAGTAAAAATGTCACTAGCGATCTCCATCAGTGCAAGTGAAATCGCCCCTCCTCAATTCAGCTACCTCCAGAAACACCAGCTTAATTCTGCAGCTCCTTATCTGACAAAAAGCCCCAGGTCTCTTACCTGATTGGTTGTCATGGCACCATAAATATGATAGGCAATACTTGTGGTTCAGTCCTCCCTCTTGGACCCTCTGCAAGTTTCTTCCTCTTCTGTCTCCCGTTGAGGACTGAGGACAGGATTCCTGATCTCGTGCCCCATGCCTCTTCCCCACAATAAAAAGGGGGTAGGAAAGAAAGTCTGAATTGTATGTTTTAACATAGAAAAAAAAAAATCAGTACCAAGGCTGAAATTCCCCTCAATGAGTTCCACAGGAAGAAAGAACTACTTAAGTAGTACACTTGGGTTTTTTCCTTCCACCACACGAGTCTCCTGGGGGCAATGTGGACAGCATTACATACAGTGCACTCACATGAAATTCAAAAGTAGAGCTCCGGCAAGACAGACTGCAAGTTCCCGATTTTAAAATCTAATTTTAAAATTCAAGTTCTTAATTGTAATTTATGAATGTTTAAGAAAAATAAGCTAGTATTTTAAATTTCATACATTCAGGATACTTGAGAACTCCTCATTTGGGTTCAGTCTGTACCTCACCAGTTATGCTTCAACAGAGATTGTATTTCCACAGCTGGCTGCTCCGTTTGTGGTAAGAGGTTAGGAGAACGCCTGCTGTGACAATTCCCCATAAGCCCATGCCCCTGCCCTAGAATTACAACACACGCAGAAGATGCACAGTTCTGTTCACATATACATTCCACCTTCATGATGCCAGTGCTATACAAAACATCAGGACCAAGAAAGCAGAAAATTCCAAAATCCCAGTCAGTCAGCAGCCATTTGAGAGACTTAAAAGTATTTTTTTCTAAACTTTTAAAATTTGATAAAAGCTTCAGAAGTTATTCAAGAACTGTGATGAAACAGAATATGTGAATGTCAATAAAAATTACTTTTCGAACTTGACGTATTAGTAAACATAAGTATGGGTCCTAACCATATGCTGAGAATCACTCACATCAACAGCTTGTTAGAATGTGGCAAACTAAAGTAGGAAAAAAATAAAACAACCGCCCCTCACTGACAGTGCCAGTGGTTTTATAATTCAGGTCATAAATATAAACTGTTGTGCAACAAACAAACATGACAAAGCCTACCTCAGTTAAATTTGTTTATATGATAAAAAAATAAAATATTAAACTGCTCATAGTGCAACATTCTATCAGCATACATAAGTACACCATGCTTTGTAAATTTACTATTACATTATTTACAGTATATAGCAATGCTTTAAAACAGAGGTGAAAGAACAAAAACAGGTAATGGAAAATGTTTACATACAGCTATGAGTCTTAACATTGTCCACCAAATTATCAAGTTCGCTTTGCAGACTTTTGTGTCAGGTGAACATTCCTGCCCCACACCACAGGGTACACCTTTCTGTCAGCAGTGGTCTGCTCTGTTCGTAGATAGTGGAAAGATGTTTTTAAAAACTGCATAGCCTTCAAGCTTTGTCTATTTCTTCAAACGCCATTTGCAAGGACAGCTGGAAAATACGCAAGAACTCCATTAATTATCTACATCTGATCAATCTGCAAACTCAGCTCCTAAAATAAGATCAATAAATATTCACTCCTGTAGAGTCATACCAAAGCTGGACTAAATTAATGCCCTTTTCCAGCAGTCTCTTAGTTGAAGGATGATATTGTATAGAAGGAAAATAAGGGAGGAAAGCAGTTCAAGGATTCCTATCCATTATTTAAAACTCTGAGCTTTAATTAGGAGCTAAGCTCCCAGAATACAGAACAAAATATGGGAATGCTTTATTTAACTTCTGTAAAGCTTCTGCTGATGTACACTGCTCAAACTGATGAAAAAATGAATACAGTAAAAATGATGCAGTAACTATGCCTGCAGCACTTGTTCAATTTGATATTGCTGTCTTTGTATTCGAGAAATAAGGATTAATTATAGAAGAATAATTAACTACACAGCAATTCCTTAATTACCCTCATAGAGTGAGGGAGAAAGGGCTGTTCAAACAGCCACTTATACATACTGCAAGGTGTTAAGTAAAATCCATGAATATTGAGAGGTATCTTAAGGACAACTGTTTATAAGAAAGACAAACCACCAAGCTGTTCTTGGGAGTAGGTCATGTCACTTTTAGGTCTCTTCCCCTACCACTGCTAGAGGGAAAAATCTGTTCCTCACTTCCTCTGAAGAACGTCTTTGGAAGACTTTTAGAAGACTGCACACCCATTCCACAGGCCACAGCAGCCCTAGAAGAGCTGCTTTAGATGAGAACACTGCTTAAGCAGCAAATACTACTATTCTTTTGTTGACATTTCTGCTCATAGCAGACAGGAGTCGGAATCACTTTGGGCTGGTTGTAGGTAGAAAAAAAAAAAGCCAGTGGAAGTTTGAAATCCAGTATTATCTTTACTTTTCAAGTCTCAGTCTTTAAACTTTGTATTTTCAGAAAAGACAAGATACTGCACCATACCTTTTGTGAATTCTTATTTCTAGTAATATTTGTCCACAACACAACAGAAGTGATTAATCTTCTCTACAGTACATTAGATAACTGTTAGGGCTATAATGCACTTCAGGAATACAGAATTTGAAAGTATTTTCCACAGCATTACTCAGAGTAAGCAAATATCTATAAATACTTCAATAAGAGCACTAGTCTTGCTTTAGTGGGCAGAAGGTAGAAGAAAAATCAAACTATATATTAAAAAAAAAAATCCATTCTACTGTGCATTATTTCACTATATTCTATGCTACTTCACAGGCTAACTGAAAAAGCCAAGCACTCGATACACCACATTTATGAAATACAGTAACGTACCCAGGACCATGAGATTATTATAACCTTACCTTCTGCATCTAAAGTGAGTATTTGGGAATTTGTGTTTTATTTCTTTAACACCCACATTCTTGAGCACTTTGTGCTTGTGCTCTACGTGGTGATCTCAGCTGTCTCAAGGCAGCATCTCCATACTGAATACCTGAGCCCATTCTTTCCGGATCCAATTCTCCTGATGAGAAACAAAATGGTCACAAGAAGATGGATCACTTGCAAATAATATATTCCAATTTAACGGACAACATTAGATAAAAAATGCATAATGATCTTCGGCTCTAGTTACGGAGAGATCTAATGCAAGTCTGTTTACTTTTAGGCAATTCCAAACCTTTACCATTTTCTCCTGTAATTTCAATCATGTGCCCTTAATCATAGTGACAAAGCAGTTTGTCTCCGAGTTAGGCTGCAACAAGAAATGTATTTGCACTAACTACTTCTAACAAAGGCAACGTCCAAAACATTTTCTGCCAACACTTAAAACACACCTGTTTTCAGAGACTAATATGCAAAGAAAATAGTACTATAGGTACCAAGCCAAACAAAAATGGATCAATCTGACAGTAGGATTTCATAAACCGTTGTTCCCAGAGGAAATTATCTCAACCTTCCCTACTTCTGGTATCCATTTCCGCCTACTTCATACACTGTGCCTTCAGAAATGTTCTTAGGGCTGTATGGTGGACCAGCCAAGATTAGAAGCATTTAGTCTATAAAAAAACCCCAAACCAAAACAAAGAATCCCTCTGAATAATTCAGATCACTTAGGTTCATTGCACATGTGAGCCCTTTGTAAGTTAGCAGATGATACCACGTTGAAGGGACCAGTTGAGAGCCTGAGGGTAGGACCGTTATTCAGAAGAGACCTTGGCTGAACTAAAGGAACAGGCCATCAGGAACCTGATGAAATTCAGCAGCTACACATGCAGAGCTCTGCACCTGTGATGGAACAACCCCCAGCACTACTGGTACAGGCTGAGGACTGACTAGGTGGACAGCAGTGATTAGTTGGCACTGGGACACACTGCCCAGAGGGCCTGTGGAATCTCAGTTCCTGCAGCATCTCAAGATGTGCCTCGATAAGCCCCGGGCTACTTGCTCTCACTTTGAACCTGAATGTGCTTTAAACAGGAAGCTGGACTACAGACCTCCATAGGTTCTGGAAAGAGGTTTCAATTTTTCCACGATTCAATGCATGTGTGCTGGCACAAAGGAAACAGGAGCAGCTCCCAGAAAACAGGACTGACTTCTGCTGTGGTAATGCCTCTTTACATCAGTCATGGAACTACAGTATCATGAGAAACTAGCTATACTTTGCTTTTTGGTTTGGTTGGGTTTTTTTGGTTTGTTTGTTTAAAATGAAAGCTGCTGTTTGGCATTGATTTGATGCAGTAATCAGGAAATTTCTGTGAAAATACCATATTCTTTTCATCTAAAAATGTGTGTTTGGCATTCAAAATGTAATTAGAGTCTGAGACAGACTTTTCAATATGGCCAATATTTAAAATTTTGAAGATACCAAACAACATGAAGAGAAGAGAGGAAAACTGGAATGCAAATTAGCTGTAATGACACCTAACACTCAGGAGCCTGTCTCCGATAGAAACCTGCCCACTTGAGCTGAGAAGCTTCTGGTATATTTCTAGATCTGCAAAAGTAAAAATAGTTTCAACCGAGAGGCAAGAAGGTCAATTCAGAGAAACACAGTTGCTAGGAAACATCCCTGAAACTTTCAGTATTACAGTCAAATTCTCTTGATTATATATCCTGCTACATATGAGAAGCAGAATTAAAAGTTATGTCTTACCTGACACTAGGTTTTTATTCTGCATTGCTAAAACTGTCTAATGTCAGGCTTGATGTTTGTAGGGACATAAACTCACAGAATGCACAGCCTACACTTGGAGCTGACTGTTAAGGTAAACACTTTGTAAAAACATCTATAATTCACACCACCCTGCCCTTTTAGATATACAGATGTGACTTAGAAGTCCATTCCTATTAAAACATATGGGAAGCAGCTATAAACCAAATGGGTTATTTTACTGCAACGAAATTTTGGTTCTTTAGGTTAATTCTATTAGAAAACTTTGAATAGCAATATTTCCACATGCACTTTTTACTTTTCAGGGGAAAAAAAAACCACATTAAAAGAATATAAATCTCAATTTACCTGATTCAATTTTATTGAGTATTTTTCTTGCACACTGTACAAAGGCCTCTTCAACATTTTCTCCCGTTAGTGCACTTGTTTCCAAGAACATCAGCTCTGCATTTGACACCAGAAAAACATTCTCAAAACCAGTCTGCAATATCTAATATAGTAATTCAAAGCATGAAAGGTAGGACAATAACAATTTTCTTAAGGAGAACTATTGTCAAATAGTACAGTTTGGATATATCAGCTTTTGATGGCGAAACCACAAAAAACTTCCTCTGAAATGCATACATTAACCCTAGAAAGTTGTAATCCAGCGATAATAACCTGGGCTGTGCATATAAAATAGTGCATGAAAACAAAGAATGTCATATAGTTTTCCATTAATAGAAAGTTACATGCAAAAGGACAGCCAGCAGCAACAGCAGGTAAAAATAAAATATTTATAATTGATTTATAAATGCAAAACCAGTTTTTACTGATGGCAGGACTGCAGCAGAGAAGCTCAAATTGAGACTGGCTTTAGCTGCCACAAAAACGTGTCCTCAGACTGGACATTCTGAATACTACAGACCAGGTAACAGTCCTCTGGATCCATGCCATGCCCTGAACTCAGTTTCCCCTGAGTAAAACTCACGGCTTTTAACTGCAGTATCCAACCTTTTCTATGATCTATAGAATCTACAAGATGCTGAAAACTAGGAAATCATGCTCTTCATTTTCTCCTCAGCCCTTTGGAGGCAAGGCAATATCTGAAGTTGTATTACATTCCCTAGGGAATGTATCTCTACATAGAAGGTATTCTTTAAGTAGCAGCTGCGACTGGAAGAATCACTGGTAATGAGACTTAAATAGTACATGTAGTTCTCACTGCAGGCACTGTCCTCTCCCTATGCCTCATGTACTGACAGAACTCTCTTTTCTGTAGACATTTGACAAGGTACAGTGGGCAAAGTACTCCCTAACTGCAGAAGAAAGAAATTATTTTAATTATTAAGCATCTTTGAATGCTACATGAAGATTTTTTACTACTTACCATTTTCTTGTGCAAACCGGGATGCTTCTAAAAAAGTAACTTCACGATCTGCATCAAGATCTTTTTTGTTTCCACACAGTATTATCACAATATTTTGACTTGCTAACATTCTTGCATCAGTCAACCAATTAGTAAGTGCATTGTAGGTTTCTCGGCTACGTAGAAAATGACATCCTTTTATTAGAACACACTCATTTCTCATGAACAGATCACTGAACTAAAACTCAGAAGGAAAATCTGTATTTCTGGCAAACAACAAATTGCTGCTAGTCAGGCAAATCACTTACACATCTCAATATGCCAGCTGTGAACTGGGAAGTGTATCAAGTTCCTTCATGAAACTATTTAACAGTTTAAAGTTTTGAAAAAGCAAAATGAAATCAACCACAATATATAAATACATACAATTACAAAATTATAAAATACCCTGTTAATGTGAAAAACTAAAATTTTAAGTACTAATCTAGTTTCAGCCTTTTGTGCATGAAATTTTAGGATAACAGAATGAGCTATTGTTTACTATGGAATTCAACTGATACTTAAGTTCCAGGTACGATTGTAAGAATTTACTACATTTATGTACAATTGCATGCCTGAACTTTCATGTTTGTGTCAAGACCAATAATATCACAGGCACTTGCCCTGCACACACCATTAGTCATTGTAGTGGTGGTCAGAGACAAAACTTTCAGGCAGTTAAGACTGACAGATGACTCCAACTGACCTTAAGCACAAAACACAGATTTCAAAGACTGCTCAGAGAACAGTCCACTCACAGGACAAAAAGCAACAAATCTAGCAAATCATTGCTAACCAACACAAAACTTATCTGATGAGTATCAGTCAATGGTGGCCAGAAAAAGATGTGGAAATGTGAAATGGTAAGGTATTCTATTGGCTGCCTACGATATTAAAATATTGAAAGATGCAGAGATGAACAGAATTTTGGGCTACAGTTAAGGACCATGTAGGTAGAGATAGCTTCTCCAGAGGATCACCTGTAATACCAGCACACTAGTAAGCTGTTTCCGCAAATAGGGGTGTACCACCTTGGTTAAAAGTGGCTAAGGTCTGCTCTTAGTTTCTGTTGCAAGGCTTCCTGACCTAGTGGTGGCATGTAGTCCACCATCATTAGAACAGCTACGGGTGGGCCAGTTCCCATGTTTTTTTTCTAACCCTTTGAGATTTTACATTTATGACATTCACAATATCTCATGTAAGCAAGTTCCGAAACTTAAATATGCACTAAAACAGAAAGTACCTTTTATACTTATTTTCTTTTCTTCCTGCCCATTCTCTGTTAAGAGGACTATGTACTTGAGGAGGAATCTTTATGGATTAATTGTATCTGGTAGTCTATAAGCAAAAGAGTTGCTAGCCTTCTTACCTGGTTATATCATAGACAAGCAAAGCACCTGCAGCTCCTCTATAGTAACTCCTTGTTACAGACCTGAAATAGAATCACAGATGTACATTTCTGTAGTATCTTCATTGTTTCAAATCTGGGTTAGTATAATGCAATCTATATTATGAAACAGAATTGTCATTTACATATTTAAAATAAAATGCGGTTTTTTAGACAACATTATCGGCTGTGCAGCAGCAGACTATTTACAACTTGACTTTTGACGAAGCACCTTCACTAAATATAGCTGTACAAGCCTTCTCAAAGTCCATTATGACCTCTGCTGCTGAAGCTACACATATAATAATACTATATGGCCTGATACAGAACTGGGAGCCGATGGTGGTATCTGTGGGTTGAAAAGGGCATAATTAACTTATGTTTGAATTCTCAGCAGTGAGGAGAGAATAGCTATAATTGAACAATTTAAGACTCCTTAAGTTGAAGAGGAGGAGGCAAGGAAAGCAAAGCACAGCATCCTTAAAAAGGTAGAGGAAGAAGAAAAAAAACCTGCTAAGTACGCAGAGGTGTGATCAGCCTTAAAAAGAAAAGAATTAGATAGATTATAAAAAAGCAAGAGGAAAAAAAGGACCTGCAAGTCTGTGAACACTTTGAACTTGAAAGAGCAAAATTTGCACAAGCCTCAAAGTACAGAGCTCCTGAGAATGCCAGGATATCTGGCCCACACACTGAAGAGATCTCATTAATGGAGACTACATGGCACTGCCCAGCTTTACCTAGTCACAGATGTAGCCAAAGATCTTGTCTAATAGAGGACATTTATCTGGATTGCTGCCTATTACTCAGACTTCTACCACCATGCTCATCTTTGTCAACCACTGCCCCCACCCCCCAAACCAAAGAAACTTCCCCCCGATTCCCCTCCCCCCCAAAAACATAAAAAAATCCTATGTCCTATTTGATGGTGAATGTACTCAGGGATACATTAGATTTTTACTGAATTCAATCTATGCCTCAGATGGATGACACAGTTAAAATACTGCATTAAAAGTACATTGAGGGTTCTAAGCTCAAATATGTTGCTTTTTCTTTAAGAAACTTAAGAGATCTCAGTCTTTCTAGAAATGTATTTAGCCAAATGAACTTGACAACTGTTTTTTTTCCCCTCTTCTAATACAATAATATTATATTATAAAATTGTTCTCATGCAGATTTTGAAAAGCTTACATCTTCCTGGCATTTACTTATTCCAACCAATAGAAGGTCTTCTAAACAAAGAGTTAAGCACACCGAGTTATTAAAAAACACTATTCTGAGTTTGGCTGGTGAACAAGCTTTTAGCCACATATTCTACTCATATACCATAACTATCACAGAAAATACCCAGTGAAAGGGCAGAACCTCAGATCCTGCGAGGCAGCGTTACTTTACTGAAATCAATGGATCTATGTCGCTATGTTCAAGTTGGAAGATCTGGCCTAGTTAATAACATGAAAGCAGACAAACAATTCCACTGACCAAGAAAATATGCCTACGTATAAGCAGGGATAAATAGTATCCAACACCCACAGCAACAATCTAATAACAAACACTTAATAAAATGATTTAAAACGGTACCTGAATCTCTCTTGTCCTGCTGTATCCCATATCTGCAATTTTACATATTTACCACCAACATTTATGATCTTTGAACCAAATTCCACTCCTATAGTATGATTTGAGTCATCTTTGACTACAAAAAAAAGAAATAAAACAAGACTTATTTGGAGAATAGAGTGAATAATTAGTTTTTACATAATCCAATTTATGTATAATCAAAATTCCTCAGTGTTCAAATTACAAACTACTTCCTGAACAACCAAATTCAGTGCTACTCGTAAGTGTACTGCCACCATGCAGAAATAAACATTCTCGCAACTTCTGAATGGCTTATTCTATTCAAAATTACTACTAGGAAGGCCTGCCTTAATCAAATCATTCCCAGTTCACATTAATAAAAGGCAAGAAAACTTTTGTACACTTTTTTTCCCAACTGTGTTTTCTAATACTTTGATGCAATTTAAAATTAAAATTCATGGAAAAGCAGAACACAAAAAGACATAATCTTGCCCACGAATAAGCAAGAGCTACTTCTTTAAAACACAAAGTTAAGATACTTGTTTTATGTACACTGTTGATATCACAGATTCTTAGCAATACACAACTGCCCTGACTAAATATCTAATATCTAGGGAAGCTTATAGCTGCAAGATATAATTCTCACAAAAAGTCTGTATTTTCATCACCATCCTGTTATACTTATTTGAGAGTAATAGAGAATCCTGCTCAGTATCAGGCTTTTGATTAGAGCGATCAATACAGATTTACAGCATGGTTCTGAACATAATTCTCAGTCAAAATCCTCATCTATATACAAAAGAGAATTATGGAAACTTAAATTTAAAGACTAGATACTCTTGTAGGCAGAGCTTTCTGTGGTACAAAGCAATGGAGAGCTCTTACACATACACTTACATTTCTTTTCAATAAATTGGTGTAGTAAACAGGACTTTCCAGTTCCAGCATTTCCTATGACCAAGAACTTAAACAGGAAATCTGAAGATTGAAAGACAAAAAAATATTTGCTAAATTATAGTACGCACTCACATTTTTGCCACAAGACCAAGTACACAAGCCAGCTATTCTCTACTACCTGTTATTTCAAAGATAAGGGAATAGATGACAAAATTATCAAAATAACAATAAATCTGAAGAATAACCCAATGTATTTAATAGTGATGTTACAAAGTAGGAGCTAAGAATGCTATTCGTGTATGGAGATACAAGAATGACAAGAAGAGACGGAAATGGCTGAATTTGAATTCGGTTAAAATAGGCTGAATTACAGGTATATGGTTGGTTTGTATCCCAGCAACCTGTTTGAAGGGTGTGTAAGTACAAATGCCCTATATAATGACATTGTTTCTTCAAATCTGTATGCGTTTGTACTTTTAAAAATTTTTATTTCATTCACATTAATTTGAACTTCTCTATATTAACTGCCTAATATTCATACTTCATTTTAATACCTTTAAAGCTGGAACAATTACAGTATTTTTCTACAAAATTTGCAGACAAAAAGCAATTTTTATTCCAAGATGCCTGCTTTTACATTTCCTCCACATGGTAAATTAAGATAGAGGTATTTCTGGTGCTTTACGTATTTATGAGCCATTTATATCACAGTTCATTAGCAATGCATGTATTCAAGATTTATGGTCCATTTGTATTGTTTTAACAGTTACATATAATGCTTTAATACTGCCTTCCCAGATCTGCTTTCAGTTTGGCTACAGACTGAAGAAAGCTTCCTTGTCTTACCACTGTCAAACATACATACTGATAAAACGTGATTAGAAAGTTTGCAATTGCTTCCCCTAATATAGAGCCATCAAGGCAACCTTTACAGCTCCTGCAAAATTCACTATTTATTTTTCTACCAGCAGCAGCTTTTTTTTACAGTCATCTTTACAACTTTATTGCACAGTTTCTCTTACAAACATAGCAGGTCTCCAGAAGACGTCAGGTAAGCATGCAATGAAGAGGATTAAGTTTGCAATATCAACAAAAATAACAACATTAATTTCATTAACAGTGTTCAAAGTTGTCAAATGCGTTACACAGATATTGGCCCAGTGGATGGCAGAGTAAAAAATAAGTTAGACTATGCTAAGCAAGTCAAAGCACGGATACATTACTCTATCAGAACCTCGTTTGAGTCTTTAGTTTTAGAAATTGAATTCAACATGCACAGAAATCTACATGCATTTAATTTCATGCAGCAACTGTTATTTGTTATGGTACATCATAAACACCCAATAGCAATGGTAAAAGCAACAAGCAAGTTTCTCATACAGTAAGAAAATTCCCACTGTTGAAAAGTCAACAGCAAAACAGATGGCTACAAGACCTGGGAACGTCCACCATCCTTTGTCTTCACCTGTCTTCCAAATTTTATTCATATTTAAAATGAGGTAGTGTTTTACTAAAGATTTTAGCTTTTTTACATTTTACCATTGCATGATTTTTCTTGTTTCAAATGTTTTAATAGGCTTATTTTATGGGCACATTATGGGCACTTTAATGGGCACAAACTTGAGTATAGGAAGGTCCACCTCAACATGAGGAGGAACTTCTTTACTTTGAGGGTGGCAGAGCACTGGAACAGGCTGCCCAGAGAGGTGGTGGAGTCTCCGTCTCTGGAGACATTCAAAACCCGCCCGGACGCGTTCCTGTGCAACCTGCTCTAAGGTGACCCTGCTCTGGCAGGGGGGTTGGACTAGATGATCTCCAGAGGTCCCTTCCAACCCTACCATTCTGTGATTCTGCTTGGTATAGATTCTGTATTCTACCCTTCTCAGAAAGAGATTGCTGTTTCTTGCTTACAAATATGACCATTTACACGCTCAAGACATTCTGTTCCAAACTCCTCTCATTCTTCACGCCCCCACCCAGCTGCTCATGCTTTCTAGATGAAAAAAAAAAATAGTTACAAAAAGGATTTTGCTTCAGGTTGTGAAAATTTTGTGTGTTATCTCCTGTAAAGAAGGCCCCTTCGTGTCATCTCAACTGCAAAACACACTGGAGCTGAGAATGCTTCATTCTATCAAATCTTCACTGTTAGTATAAAATGTAGATATCGTAAATAGCCCCAGAGTGTTAGGTTAAGAAAAAAATCATCTCTGAAAGAAAGCCAAGTTTCTCTTTTTATGGACCAAATATCACTAGTTAGCTGCCTTGTGTACATTTTTATATATTTAAACTACTGTGGGTGTGTGTAATCTCACTGGTTTTACCACTTTCAGAGAGTTGATGTGAGATGTTCTGAGACAGTCACAATTAAAATAATCTGTTTCTGCTCTCTGCAGTTTTTCCCAAAAATAAATCTGAAATCCACTTAAAACTCATTCTCCTATGTATCTGGTTTGTCAGATTTTTTTCTTAAAAACAACTACAAAATTCAAGTCTACCTTCCTTTTTTCCATGGAAGACTCCTATTATTGACAGTAGCATAACAGCTACTGTCAAACTAAACCAGGAAAAGAATAAAACCAAATCTCTATTCCTACACTAATTTGCTCCGTGATCGTAAGAATTGGTTGTTAAATGTGGTTCAGGAAGCCATACTTCTGCAACCCACAAACCCATACTGAACAGCAAATTTAACACGCCTCTCCATCCTGCGCAGACAGGCTGTAGGCCAGTGAGAAATTGAGACAACAGTGTTGCTGTCAGAAACCAATCTGGACTATCTTCAGAACAGCAGTGTATTTTTCCTGAGGTGTTTCAAGTTGAAGTGCTTTATAGTTTGCTCTGAAAGCAAGAGTTATATTTGGGGATTTTATATTCATGTCTAAATTAATTCTAGCAGCACGTTATAATAGACTCCGAATTGCTGTCAAGATTCTATTGTGCCAGACAACTTTAAAAGTGAATCTTTCCTACAAATAAATCACTTACTTAGTAGGCAAAAAATAGATTTCCCTCCGGCAAAATAGCAAACAGGTTTTCTAAGGTAAAACTTGAAAAGGCAGTAATAATTAACTTGTTTACAGTATGAAAGTAAGAGAAATGTGGTTTATTCTGCCATAGAATGGAACTATCAAAATCTTATAATAAAAAAATCAAAACCTTCTTGCATCAAAGGAGGCAGCAATGTTTCCAAACACATGTAGATTCATAGGGTAAATGACGCTTTGAAGTTACATTCACAAATGTACCTGTACTTCTCTCAGTTTAAACTCCAATTTTATGTAAATTGTTCAAAATAGCAAAAGACTTATCCACAGTTAACAGTTTATCCACAAGCACTGGATAACATGTTTTAGGAAATATGGAATACTTTGCACATTTAATCAACTGCAAGGAAGGACAAGAAAAGGGATTTGCCAATACCAAAAGTCACAAATACCCATATTTAACAAGTTTTTAAGTTCACAGCCTAGCATATTAATGAGTAAGGTAATACCAGGTAAGAATAGGGAGAACATTTTTCATTTTGTTATTCTGGAACTTCTTTCTTATAATGTCATTCTGTATGATAACAGGAACCACATAAATTACAGTTTTATAACTTTTTTTTTTATTGCTTGATTTAGGACATGAAATAGCTTCTCTTTTCTTTGAGCTGTACAGATGTATCTAAAAATTCAGAAACACAGAAACAGAATGAGATTGGACAGATGGCTTCTTTCAGCCCAACTGTAACGTCACCGTGTACTTGCACTCGGGAAAAACTCTTATATATTCATTCTTTGCAATTTCACCAAATGCAACTCTCATTCTAGTGTCTGCACTACTGCTTAATTGCTCTAGTTTTTCTTCTTGGTGTCCTCTTCCCACTCTTCCCAGAGGAGTTAAGTAATTTCATTTCACAGCTCAGCTTTTTTTTGCTTTTGTTTGCGATTGACAAAGCAGCTCTGAGCTCCAACATTCCAGTCAGCTGCCAAGGCTGTCACCGTAGAGAAGTTTTTCTTTTGAATTCTGTTGTTCCTCCTTCTTGGAAAAGCAACATCATTCAGACGTTGCAAATGCTTGCTACCATGCTGGCTACTGAAAAGGTCTAGAAAAGTTAAAGTACTTTGCCTGTAAATAAGGTCATCATCATAAAGAAAGAATTTAGGACGAAAACTGAACTCTGTGCCAAAAGGAAAAAGGGTTACAAGACATGCACTAGAGAAAGCATAGAGAGATGAAAGATAGCACAGCATGGCTGTTTAAGGAAATAAGGTAATATAAAGAATCAACTTCCCTCTGGGAGCTACATGCATCATCTGATCCCAAACTGGGTAGGGGGTACAGGGAACAAAACTTATTTTCTAACACAGATGAAAAGGAGTAAAACTGTGGCATCCAAAGATGCACCAGCAGCTAAACTACTTGGGGGAAGGGAGGGGAGACCACACGACAATGAGACAATTGTGGGCTTTGACTCATGTACCAGCAAAAACAGATGGTTGATGTAGAAACCACCCCCAGACATCCAACCTCCTTTAACTGAAGTTTACTCCAGCAGAAAGACTAACTGAACAGCTTCTGAGCTACTGCAGTTTAGTCTTTAAAATGTAATGAGAATTAAATCGTTTTTTACATGCTTGTTAACACAGAAGGGCTGGAAAAAAAAAAAAGACCAAATTATATCCTCAATCTCAGTTCAGCCTTCCAACTCCTTGATAAAGAGTAGGACTTACATTCACTAATGCTGACCCTTTGGCAACTCTCTCATTCACACCATGAAAAAAGTGTCTTTTAGTAGTTAGACATCATCTGTTTTGCAGAAATCTGCATAAGGAACAGTGCTCTGAAGCATTCCTGCTGGCATATGCTGCCTCTAAACAAGAGAATAGAGGAGCTATTCTCCCTGCTTACTTCTTTCTCTAGCAATAGGAGTTAACAAGATAAACCGGTAGAACAGATAAACCCAGCTCTATTCCAATCTGCATACAGAATGCTTGAAAGAGGGAAGATCTGCTTCCTTACAAGCAAAAGAGCTATGCCCTCTAAGCAATAAAATCAGATTTGAAATAAACTGAAGGCCAGGGTGATAAACGCAGAGACCATCAGATAAGTGGAGGGAGGTGGGATGGGGAGAAAAGAATGAATCAAATTGTCCAGACCAAAAAAGGAATATTTTTAAATGGACAGAAAGACTATTCTGTCCCTACATTCTCTGACAATGACAGAGATTGATAAACTTATGTGACCAGACTGGGAGTAGTAGATACTAGTGGAGAAAACACAGGGAAGATGGGACTGAAGAGATTTGACTGGAATCTTACATATCATGTTTACTTAAAGGTAGTACAACCTTTCTTCTTCTACCATTTAAAATCCAAAGGTTGCTTTGCATTTATCTATTGAGGGTAAGCTATTTTTATGTCAGTCTGTATTAACCATAACAGAAAACTGCATACATTTTGCACTGGGAAGCAGAAGAAAGCATGCATGTGTTGTTACACGGTAACTATCTAAAGAGAGGCCACTGCATCTCAGAAAACTCGAGTTAAAATAATTTTCCTATGAATAACAGATTTGTTTCCAATGTTACAAGATAAACTTTTTAAAGATCCTCCTCCTCCAAAAGTAGCAGTAAAATGTTCTTTCTAAACTTAAGTCTCAAAATTCATGCAGTTTTCTTGTATTCATGATTGTTTTGTTTTTGTATCGGCACTTTGTAAGGGAAATAAATTGATCACATAGGAAAGGGATAAACAGATTACAGTGCTAAGAATAGAAGATATACAACTGATGATATAGATCTACAGAAGAGAAAATATGGATTGCGAACAAAGAATTTAGTGCCAAGACAGTGAGAGGCTACAGACCTTGGTTTGGAAAGTGGGAAGAAACAAGAATCACAGTAAGGGACAAATAGTTGGGAAAACTGGGTGAACAGAAAAGCTTCAAAGCAGACAGAATTTGACAGAGAGAAGAGAGCTCAGGAAGGGAAAAAAACAGGAAGAGATATGTAAATTAACTGAGTGGATAATGAAATATGATAGGCAGAAAAGACAGGCCAGAGGAAAGGCTCGCTATTTCTCATGGATTGAGAATAATATTGAAAAAAAATACCCCCCTTTCAAAGGGAAGACATGTTGAAACCTCACAACAAAATTAAAGTCATAAAAAAGTCAGACAGCAAAATGACATTAAAAAGCCAACAATCAAACAGAAACCAGCAACCACTTTCCTGAGCCTATCTGTATGGGATGAAAAGCTTGAGGTTACACAATTAGAACAGGTCATAACCTAGGTAGTAAGAAGAAAAATCCAATGCATGAATAAGAATCTACAAGGGCAGAAGCTCCATGGATTCCAGCGCTGAGGCGATACAGTGACCACTGATCTCAGTCACCCAGGGGGAACTGCCCTAATACTTCTATTATCCTTGATGATCACTGTAACAGCTGGTCAGAAACAAAGCACCCTTTGTTAGGACAGCGAGCACATTAAATCCCAGAGAGTTCATCAACACAGAAGATGCATGATTTTATCACATCATAACTGTTTACTTTGACCTGTCAATTGGGCTGCTACATATGTGGACGGGACACTGCAAAATTAGATACTGATTAACGTTATGGTCAGAGGTGGTATGACCATTGTTAAATTTTACAAGTAATTTTTTGTTCTACTATCTACTCTAAACCTTGACACTCTCAAGTGCTCTAGCTCAGAATTTTTGTAGCTTGTGCATGAATAGAACAAACATTGAAACTCAGAAGAGAAGCATACCAAACAAGAATTAAACAAACAGAAGAAACAACCTACAACTGCCTAGGTCACCAAAACTATCAGAAAGTATCAACAGCTACAGTGGGTTTACAATCGCTATTTTGCATCACTGCAACAATGCAAAAAATGTAGCAATGTACTCATTTAAGATACAATCATCTATTTAGCTTGCTTACTATTACAGCATCAATAGAGGAGCACCGCTGAAATTCTGTCCGTCATCTCTGGTTGTCTACCAACCCATTTGCTTAGAGACTACCAATACAACTACAAGCACAGACAAAGTGATCCGAGTTCTTGATCACAAGAGTTCAGAGCATGAAAAATTAGTTCAAACTCAACTCTAGATTTACAAAGCACACCTCTCTGGTTTCGACATAAAAGTTTTACATGTTTCAAGATAGCATGGAAAAAAGAAGCTGGGTCTTAACATCCTAACGTTTGCACTTCAAGGGCTGCCCCACACTCTTGCTTTATTTTGTACCTTAGTTCTGTGCATCTGTCATACAGTGAAGCACTGTCCAGTGGGACAAAACATCTTAAGCGCTAATGACTAGGGTATTGAAAATAAACTAAGTTACATAGCAGAAAGAATCAGGTGAGTTAGCCTACTAGTAAGAACTCCTGATGGCCATGCCAGCCTCCCTCACACTTAGAGTTGTTGTGTCCAATTTTGCTTTAATTATCAAAATGATTCCTTATTTTCAAGAACCTGCTCTAAAAGCAAGAGAATGCAAGTCCAGCTCTAAAGTCTGAACAGCTACTGAGGATAAGATGTTGCAACAGACAAAGCCAGAAAATTACAAGTGAAAGAGTTTATCACTGTATTCAATTCTGATCTTACTCTCCAACAACCCATCACATGGGCTTTGAATATGTTTACATGTATGACAGCATTTTTATACTGCAAAACATTACAGAACTGTATGTTATGGAAAGGGGAGAAAAACCAAATTGACTGAAGCAAACACAGTTATTTCAAGCAAAGTGATAAAGAAGAGAAATGAATACTATTCAGACGCTTCTCATTTCCTCCACCTAGCCAGCAATACTAGCTCTGCTTACCTTTTCGACTCCTTGCTTCTCTTTGATGCTTCCCTGTAAGGCACTGACACACCCTGCCAGTGCCTGCGCTCGGACTTACTCCTTCGGATGTTTTTCTATCAGGAGCAGTCAGACATCCACGCCAATACAGGTACGTATGAACATATTCACTGATCTTTTCCCGCTAACTCGCTCTCGCGATCAGTTCTTTTTGATGCTCGCATATCTAAGACAACAGGACCGAAATCCTAACTTGACCCTCAGAAGAAGACTCCAACTAAAGAAGGGCGCAGCTTCTCCCACAGGACACGCACTGCAACTTTCCTCTGGAATTCACTTAATCGTAACAAGTAGTGTCCGAGTCCCCTCGCCTAGATTTCACTTGTGTTTCGAGTCAGTACTTCCACGCCACGGAAGACAATTTTGCAGGCGCACTGCCGTGCCAGCCCGGGCAGCAGAGGGAGGGGCAGGGCTCCGCAGCGCACACACCTCACAAGAACGGGCAAAACACCA
>VYZM01008961.1:3000-13071 GCA_013398915.1 Dromas ardeola
GGGCGGGCGGGCGCTGCCCGCGCCCTCCCACGTGGTCTAGCGGTGAGGATTCCTGGCTTTCACCCAGGCGGCCCGGGTTCGACTCCCGGCGTGGGAAGAGCGGGGTTTTTTTTTTGGGGGGTGGGGAGGGGGTGTCCCCTGAGAACCCCCGTGCTAAGCGGGTCCTCCCGTCCAGGGCTCCTTCTGCCAAAAACATTTTGGCTGAGTAGACCTGGTCAAAGTTACCAGGAAAGGAGGTGCGGCCCCGTATCCCACACCAGGGAAGGGGATGCAGCCCCGTCTCCCACACCAGGGAAGGGGATGCAGCCCCGTATCCCACACCAGGAAAGGGGATGCAGCCCCGTATCCCACACCAGGGAAGGGGATGCAGCCCCGTATCCCAAATGCACCAAACCGAAAAGCTGTCCATCCTGGTCCCCAAGGGCTGCACCAGCCCCGGATCACTGGGAAAGGGGATGCAGCGCCATGTCCCAAACCAGGAAAGGAGATGCAGACCCATATCCCAAACGTGCCAACCCAAAAATTTGGGAATCACACACCCTGAGGGCTTCACCAGCTCCAGATCACCAGGAAAGGGGATGCAGCCCCGTATCCCACACCAGGAAAGGGGATGTATTCCCATATCCCAAAACAGGAAAGGGGATGTATTCCCGTATCCCAAATGTACTAACCCAAAAAGTTGGAATCCCACATCCCAAAGGCTACACCAGCCCCAGATTCCAAACCGGGAAAGGGGATCTGTCCCCATATCCCACACCAGGAAAGGGGATGCAGACCCATATCCCAAAAGCACCAAACTGAAAAGCTGTCAATCCTGGTTCCCAAGGGCTACACCAGCCCCAGATCACCGGGAAAGGGGATGCATCCCCGTGTCACAAACCAGGAAAGTGGATGCATCCCCATATCCCAAATATACCAATCCAAAAAGTCGGGAATCCTGTGTCCCAAGGGCCACACCAGCCCCAAATCACTGGGGAAAGGGGATGCAGACCCATATCCCAAATATACCAATCCAAAAAGTTGGGAATCCCACAACCCAAGGGCTACACCAGCCCCAGATACCAAACCAGGAAAGGGGATGCAGCTCCAGATCGCAAAGAACCAACCCAAAAAATCGGGAATCTTGTGCCCAAGGACCATGCCAGCCCCAGATCACCGGGAAAGGGGATGCATCACCATATCCCAAACCAGGAAGGTGGGTGCAGCCCTGTATCCCAAATGTACCAACCTAAAAAGTTGGCAATCCCGTGCCCCAGAGGCTACACCACATCCCAAACCAGGAAAGGGGATCTGTCCCCGTACCCCAAACCAGGAAAGGGGATGCATCCCTGTATCCCAAATGCACCAAGCCAAAAAGCTGTCAATTCCAGCTCCTAAGGGCTACACCAGACCCGGATCGCTGGGAAAGGGGATGCATCCTCATGTCCCAAACCAGGAAAGGGGATGCAGCCCCATATCCCAAATGTGCCAACCCAAAAAGTAGGGAATCACACACCCCAGGGGCTAGACCAGCCCCAGAACACCGAAAAAGGGGGTGCATCCCCGTATCCCAAACCAGGAAAGGGGATACAGACCCATATCCCAAACCAGGAAAGGAGATGCAGCCCCATATCCAAAATGTGGCAACACAAAAAGTTGGGAATCCCACACCCTGAGGGCTACCTCAGCCCCAGATCACTGGGAAAGGGGATGCAGCCCCATATTGCAAACCAGGAAAGGAGATGCAGCCCCGTATCCAACATGTGCCAACCCAAAGAGTTGGGAATCACACACCCCGAGAGCTACACCAGCCCCAGACCACCGGGAAAGGGGATGCAGCCCCTTTCCTGGTTTGGGATATGGGGATGCCTCCCCATATCCCAAACGAACCATCCTGGAAAGCTGGGAATCTCACCCCCCGAGGGCCATGCCAGCCCCGGCGCAGCCTCCCTCCCTCCCCTGGGAATGCTGATCCCAATGGTTATTTTTAGCACCCCTCTCCCGAGAGGTCGGAGCGGCTGGTTTCTCCCTCCAGCCGTGGATCCCCCCGGCCGAAGCGTGTCCCCGGCGGGACCGGGCGCCCGCATGCAGAAGAGGATGGGCGAGGCGGTGGCCCGGGTGGCCAGGAAGGTGAACGAGACGGTGGAGAACAAAACGGATTCCCTGGGTAAGCCCGGCGCTCCGGCTCGGCTCCCGCTCCGGGCCCCGAGAAGGATCGGGTATCCGGGAGCAGGGCTCTATTTTTTGCTGCCGTGGTCTAAAAAAAGCCGCCAGCCCCCGCTCCCGGTGCTGCCCCCGAGGATCCCACATCCCGGGGGAAGGGAAAGGCTCTTCCAAAGGGCTCTCAGCCCCCTCCAAAGCTTAAGTGTGTTCCCAGCCATGGCACATGCCAGGGGTAAAGTCCTTCCTCGGCAGCGATGGCGGGAGCCAGACCTCTCCCTGCATCGCCTTGTTGGATTTGTGGTTTTTCTGCAATTTCCCTGTTTCTAGCTAATATCCGAGAGCCGCACGCGGTTCATCAAAAGGGAGAGGTGAAGGGCCCTCATTTTTACTCAGGCTGGGTGCCCGGGGTACAAACCAGAGCACGCCGAGAGCCTCAGCTTGATGGCTCAGCCTCTTGATGTCCTCCTGCGCGAAAGGAAAAGCTGGGGAGGACCGAGATTCTGCAGCCCCCACCACGGCTTTGGGGAGGGGGCGGGCAGCAGAGCCCCAGCTGAGCATCACAGGGATGGGATACAGGGTTTCCATCCCCTGGCACATCCCAGGGAGGGGAAACGGAAACAATTCAGAGCAAAAACTCCAACAGGTGAGAAGTGCAGCCAAATCCTTTTCCCTTCCCCACTGCTTGCCATGGGGGCAAGCACCCATCACCTCAAGAATCACAGAACAGTTTGGGTTGGAAGGGACCTCAAAGCCCACCCAGTGCCACCCCCTGCCCTGGGCAGGGACCCCTCCCACCAGCCCAGGTTGCTCCAAGCCCCGTCCAACCTGGCCTTGACCCCCTCCAGGGATGGGGCAGCCACAGCTTCCCTGGGCAACCTGGGCCAGGGGCTCAACGCCGTCACAGCCAAGGATTTCTGCCTCACATCTCCCCTCAATCTCCCCTCTTCCAGTGTCAAACCCTTCCCCCTCATCCCGTGGCTCCCCTCCCTGCTCCAGAGTCCCTCCCCAGCTTTCCTGGAGCCCCTTGAGGGACTGGAAAGGGCTCTGAGGTCTCCCCGGAGCCTTCTCTTCTCCAGGCTGAGCCCCCCCAGCTCTCTCAGCCTGTCCTCACAGCAGAGGGGCTCCAGCCCTCCCAGCATCTCCGGGGCCTCCTCTGGCCCCGCTCCGACACCTCCGTGTCCTTCCTGGGCTGAGGACTCCAAAGCTGGAAATCCATCCAGGAGGATGCCCAGGGAAAGCCCCGCTCCATCCCCACCCTGGTCAGCGGTGGGGGAGGCATCCCTGCGTTGTTCGACCATCCCCAGGGAGGTAGGGACCTAGGGGAGGGGAATTATTGAAGTTGTGAAGTTTTTTTTGACACGGCCAGGCTGGCTGAGGGTTTCCAAAAGGATGTTGCAGCGTGGAAGTATTTGCGATGCGATTCCGGGTTGAACACACCTACCGCGGAACAGCCTTAGCGTTGCTGATGGGAACAGACTCTTGGGGCTTGCGGAGAGGAGTAGGGCAGGGGACATCACAGAATACACGGGTGGCAGCACCCAGATAGGCAAATCAAGCGTTAAGGGGTGGAAAACAACACAGCAAGCATTGCTCCATCCCAGCCGGGGTGCGTTATAAGGTGTCCGGGTGTCTCCGGGGGCAGATCTGGCCAACTGCAAGCTGATCGCCTTCCCCGTCGGCATCTACAAAGCCATGAGGAGTGTCACCGAGGGCATCCACCGCATCTCCCTGGCAAACAACGAGCTCAAGTCCCTCACCAGCCGCTTTGTCACCACCTTCAGCCAGCTGAGAGGTAAGGGACAGCCCCATCGCTTCACAACACCCACTTCCAAACCCGCCCCCCCCCGGCCCCAGACCCAGCAAAGGCTGCTGCAGGAGGCAGCACAGCAGCACCGGGGGGTTTCCCCACCGCAGTTTTTGCTCCTCTGTGCTCACACCTCATTCAAAACACTAATTCAGCCCCACTAAAATCCATTTTTCTTTACCCTTCCCAGCCATTGTGGGTACAAGGCACTGGTTTTGCTTCTCCCAAACTCATGCCCTGCCACCTCCAGCGGCGGCCAGGCTGGCGTGGGGTCACTCCTCATCCTCCGGCTCCCTCCAGGAATGGGGCTGGGGATGAAAGAGGACGGGAAAAGCAGCCTGGGCACAACGGGGGATGGCAGAGATGGGGCATCTCAGGCTGCAGACGATCATGCTGGCTTGCTGCTGGCTAATTAGCCCTCACAGGGAGTCATCAGCGACAGTCACTCACTCCACTCGCTGCGGGAGACGGGGACAGTCCCTGCAGAGCCCAGAAGACACGGTCATGCAAGCACCCAGAGCGCTGGGGGCAGCCTGCCTGCAGCAGCGCCTGGGGCTCTGGCAGCTTTTAAAAGCAAATATTTTGCTCATACAGGGTACTGCACGGGTGCCGCCGTGGTGGGCATCTGGGGAGGCTTCCCGGGTTGTGCTGGAGCATCATCCGTGAAAACTCCCCTAAGCTGGAGAAAAAAAAACACCTTGAGCAAAGGAAATCAATTTTCATTTTCTAGATAGCATGGTGAGCCCGGAGGATGGAAAAAACTCTTGTTTCCCAGCAAGGGCTTTGCTCCACCAGTGAACAAATCACTCCGGTGATGAACATGCCAGGTCTCAGCAGGGCAGAGATGCCCCGGGGCTGGGGACAGACTTGCACCAGCCTGAATAAGGCAGGACCTATAAATACCAGGTATTAGCAGGGGCAGGGCAGCTTGCGTGGGTATTTATAGAGCAGAAAGCCCTGTGTCACTGGAGAAGGGCGCTGGGACAGCAGGGCTGGGGTTCCTGTTCCCATGGCTAACGGGCTTTCATGCAGGAGTGCTGCTCCTGGCCCCGCAGGAGCTCACTTCCAGGGGGCAAAAAAGCATCTCAGAGGGTTAAACTCTATAGAATAGGTATTTCTTGCATATAAATGCATTTCTTCCACCACTGTTTATACCCCAGAAGGGGTTCAGGCACACCAAGATAGAAAACTAGCCTTAAGCCATGACAAATGTCCATTGGGGGGGAATTGCTCCGACTTCACAAGGAAATATTGCTCATTTCCACAGCTGCTGCTTGCGAAATGCTGCAGGGGTTTAATTAGGAAGGCCCGAGGAAGCCAAGAAACACGCTGCTCCTAAAAGCGATGCTCACAGCAGGCAAAGGTACAGCGGGAAACCACGAAGATGAGCAAAAAAAAAAAAAAAAAAAAAAAAAAAAAAAAAAATCTCATTTTTAGAGTTGGAATGCCATTGCTGGAACTGGCAGCCCATGGGGGAGAGAGGCTGTAAATTAAGGTATTCCCCCCGCCATCTTTTCCCCCCCTCATCCCACCACCTCCCTCCTCTCTTCCCCCAACCGCAGAGCTCAACCTGGCAGGCAACTACCTGCACCGCCTGCCCGAGGAGGTCACCTCCCTGCTGCACCTCCGGGCCATCGACCTCTCCCGCAACAGGTTTCGGCGTTTCCCCGAGCCCCTGACCACCGTCACAGCCCTGGAGACCATCGACCTGGAAGAGAACGAGATTACAGGTGAGAAGGACCTTTTCCCACTGGAGGGGAGGATGAGCATTACCCCAGGGCAGCTGCAGTTCCCAGCGGTGATGCCCACCCACATCCCTGGGCAGGGAGGGATGCTGGCTTGGAGTTCTGCTCGTGGTCCACCATCCCCTGTGGATGCAGCCAGGCCAAGGGATTGCAGAATGGCAGGGGTTGGCAGGGACCTCTGGAGATCCTCTACTCCAACCCCCTGCCAGAGCAGGGTCACCCAGAGCAGGTGGCACAGGAACGCGTCCAGGTGGGTTTGGAACGTCTCCAGAGACAGAGGAGACTCCACCACCTCTCTGGGCAGCCTGTGCCAGGGCTCTGCCACCCTCAAAGCAAAGGAGTTCTTCCTCATGTTGAGATGGAATTTCCTGTGTTCCAGCTTGTGCCCGTTACCCCTTGTCCTGTCACCGGGCACCACTGAGAAGAGCCTGGCCTCATCCTCTTGCCCCCCACCCCCCCCTTTAGCTATTGATGAGATCCCCTCTGTCTGCTCTTCTCCAGCTGAACAGCCCCAGGGCTCTCAGCCTTTCCTCAGCAGAGAGGTGTTCCAGTCCCCTCATCATCCTCGTAGCCTCCGCTGGACTCTCTCCAGCAGTTCCCTGTCCTTCTGGAACTGGGGAGCCCAGAACTGGACACAGTACTCCAGGTGTGGCCTCACCAAGGCAGAGCAGAGGGGGAGGATGACCTCCCTCCACCTGCTGGACACATTCTTTTTAATGCCCCCCAGGATGCCATTGGCCTTTTTGGCCACAAGGGCCCATTGCTGCCTCATGGGCAACCTGTTGTCCACCAGGACTCCCAGGTCTCTTTCCGCAGAGCTGCTCTCCAGCAGGTCACCCCCAACCTGTCCTGGTGCAGGGGGTTGTTCCTCCCCAGGTGCAGGAACCCCACACTCGCCCTTGTTGAGCATCATTAGGCTCCTCTCTACCCATCTCTCTGTACGGTGGCACAGCCTTCTGGTGTGTCAGCCACCCCTCCCGGTTTTATGTCACCAGCAAACTCACTGAGGGTGCACTCTGCCCCCTCACCCAGGCCATTGATGAATATATTGGCCAAGACCAGGCCCAGTACTGAGCCCTGGGGAACAGCACTAGCCACAGGCCTCCAAGTGGACTCTGCGCCGCTGATGAAGACCCTCTGAGCTCTGCCGTTCAGCCAGTTCTCCATCCACCTCCCTGCCCACCCAGCTAACCCACGCTGCCTACCCCTACCTATGGGGCTGTCATGGGAGACGGTGTCAAAAGCCTCGCTGAAGTGGAGGATGGCTTAGTGATCCAGCCAACGGAGCACGCATTTGGCAGGGGGAAGGGCACACGGGAGATGCTAAATAGCTGGAGCCTCGTTAGCCTTTTGCTAATGCTTGTGTTGCCTCCTGGGGCGAAGCTGTTGCAGGCATAGGGGGAAAATCAAGCTCCATTCAAGCCACCCTATTCACCACACTGGGATATGGCTCTCAAAGGCAGCTGCAACTCAGAATCACCAGATTTAATAAAAAAAAAAAAATAGACCCAGCCACTCTACTCCCTCCTGGCTCCAAGGATGCTGGGCTGGGATGTTTGCTGCCAGGCAAAGTAAGGGCACAAGCCCACCTGAACATTTCCCAGAGCAAATAGGAGCCATAACACTACACAACGTCCTGAAGAATAAATTAAAGGAACGGTAAGAGCCACTCATCCCCCAGCCCTGCCATGGGAGGAAAATCTTTCATGAGCAAAGCTGAAGCCTTTGGAGTCCCCAAAAGCCAGGCAAAAGGGGTAGCATGTAGATAAAAGAGGATTTATTCAGGAGCGAGCTTTCAAAGAGCCGAGGCTGGAACATCCCCCAGCCCACGCAGATCCCCGGGGAGGCGAATATCAAGTCCACTCAATTTTGCTGTTTTATCTGGGATGGCTTCAGCTGCAGCTGGGAAAGCTCCTCCCCGCAACACGAGTTTTATTAACAGCATCAGCTGCTCCCTGTAGAAATGCAAGACATTAAATACTGTTTCCCCGCTCTCCGCCAGAGCCAGCAAGAGACGTGGGTTTTCTTCACCCCTTTTTTTCCTCTCCCACCTCCCAGAGAGAGCGCTGTCTCATTTTTAATTCCCTTCATTACTGTTTGAGCTTCAAGAGGACTCAATGGAGGAGCCAAGGTCTCCAGACTTCTTATTTCCCCCCCCCACCGTTTAGCGCAAGCAGGTTGCAGCAGGGTGGGAATACGGCTTTTTGTTGCTTTATTCCCAGCTTAAATGCAGGGAGGACAGGCTACATGAAGGGCTGTGCCCAGCTGGGTTAATCCTGGGGGAGAGGGCAGCTGGAAAACCCAGCTGCCGGGCTCGGTCACATCCCACCAGGCTCCCCCTGGCTGCTGTTATCAGACTCAGGAAAAATAACAATGGGGTAGAAATCAATAATTTCAAACTAAAAGGTTTTAGGGACATACCTTAGTGATGAGCACGGTGTTCTCTGGCTGCAGAAAGAGGTAAGATTAGCCTATTTTAGGCATTTTTCTAGAAAGGGAAGAGGTAGAAATTAGAAAGCCAGGGGTGTTGCAGCCCGTTTTTTCCAAGGACACAAAAGTTTGGGGAACTGCATGGCTCCTAGGTACCTCCCCCAATACCTCCTGGGCTCCTTTGAGCAATATCCTCCCAGGGAGTGGTGCATCCCCAGAGCCACAGCAGCACAACCCCTTCCCACCCAAGGAAAAGCATCTCAGCCCCGGTGTGACCTTCTGGGACCACAGCAGGATCTCCAGACTCGCTCTCCAGCCTGAGCTCACACAAGGACCAAGCTCCCTGCCCTGCATGGGCACGGCACGCTGGGAGATGAGCCTTGGTGCCAGTTATCTGCACATGAGTTCAAATTTTTATCTATATATGCATTTTTATATGCTAATAGTTTTATTTTCTGTTTCTGAGCTTCTATTTATGGAGACTTTTTCCTCCCACACTAGCCTGGTACAACAGTGGAAGGACAGCTAAGGAGACCCCATCAGCTTGAATTTAACCAGCACACTGAACAGCCAAGTAGGATTTGAGCCCTTTGCACACAGCCCTGGAACAGAGCAGCAGGACATGGCATTTTTTTCCCCCTTACCTGCATATCATAGAATAGTTTGGGCTGGAAGGGACCTTGAAGATCATTGCATTCCACCCCCTGCCCTGGGCAGGGACACCTCCCACCAGCCCAGGTTGCTCCAAGCCCCGTCCAACCTGGCCTTGAACCCCTCCAGGGATGGGGCAGCCACAGCTTCTCTGGGCAACCTGGGCCAGGGGCTCACCGCCCTCACAGCCAAGAATTTCTGCCTCACGTCTCATCCCAAGCTCCCCTCTTTCAGTGTAAAACCACTCCCCCTCATCCCATGGCTCCCCTGCCTGATCCAGAGTCCCTCCCCAGCTTTCCTGGAGCCCCTTGAGGAACTAGAAGGGGCTCCAAGATCTCCCCGGAGCCTTCTCTTCTGCAGGTTGAGCCCCCCCCCCAAGCTCTCTCAGCCTGTATATACAACTAACTTACCTGAACACCAAGTTTTAGCAGCAGGGTCTCATAAGGAGCCACAGGAATGATCTTGGAGAAACTGTTGTAGCATCTAAAAGCTCAGCCTAACACTGTCCTGCAGCAGCACCCACCCACCTCCAACCAGCTCAGCATGGGAAGGGGGTGGCATCTTGCTGCCTTTTATAATTTGGGACCCAGGTTGCCCTGCTTAGTCCAATAACGAGTTGAGGACCCTGCTCCAGATAAAAGACCAGAAGATAAAAGGTGAGGGGAGGAGGTTCTACAGACTATGGATGGGAGATGGAGGATGACAAAGGGCTTTCTCTATCAGCACAAAGGTTGCTAAATGGTTTGGGGTTTGGTGCCATGGCAGCCATGTGCCATTCCTGGTCCTGCCTGTTCTCCTCTGCCCTCTCAGTGGGGCTGATAGCAGGGCTACAAACCAGTTTAAAAGCACCTGCTGAAAGGCTGAGTCACCTGCTAAGGCGTGTTGAACTGCAGCTTGAGATGGTAGGTAGTCTTTTCCAACTAAAGGGAAAAAGGAGTAAAAGCAGATTAATTAATGCCTGCTTGGAGTCTGGGCTCTGAAAGGAGACATTTAGTGCTGTCAACTGCCCTTTTCATCTCAACAAGCTTTTAACCCTGGAGCATAATTACGTATAGAATCACAGAAGCATTCAGGTTAGAAAGGGCCTTTAAGATCATCAGGTCCAACCATTAACCCAGCACTGCCAAGTTACTGCTAACCGGTGTCCCTCAGCACCATGTCTGCATGGCTTTTAAATCCCTCCAGGGATGGCGACTCCACCACTGCCCTGGGCAGCCTCTTCCAAGGCTTGACAACCCTTTTGGTGAAGAAATTTTTCCTAATCTCCATCCTAAACCTCCCCTGGTGCAACTTGAGGCC
>VYZM01008961.1:22714-35308 GCA_013398915.1 Dromas ardeola
CCTGAGGCCCCCCCTCACCTGAGGCCTCCCCTCAGGCCGGGCCTGACTCGCCACCCCCACACGCACTTTTGCCTTACAGAGGACGCCACCGGGCGCTACATCTCCCCTTTCCACGATATCCCCATCTACGCGGACGCCGGCAAGGTAAGAGGATGGAAAAGGGCCGTCTGCCTTGCCGGGGGGGGCACAAGGGCCACCAAGCCAGGTGGCTGGTGTGACCTCTTTGGCTTGGGGCCGGCGACAGCTGGAGCTCTGGGGTGAATATCTTATCAGCTCTCCTCAGGGAGCGTGGTCTTGCAGACCTGAAATACCCGAGGGAGGCTCCCAGTTCCTTACGCTGCTTCTCACTAGCAGAAGCATCGCCAGATCTCACAAAGAATCCCTCTTCTTGCAGTCTAGGCCTCGGGTAGAGCAACGCAGCAGAAGAGGACGGATGATCTCATTCTCATATTTGTGCCTGAGATGCGAGTGGTTGTCTTGAACTTGCCCGTGAGGTCACATGAAAGCCTTTTGGATTAAAAGAAGCAATTATCCATTCAGTTTAAATATCTGCATCCACTCCTGTGGAAGTATATGCTCATGCTGCATGATATTTCAGGCTTGGGTTTTGACAGCACTTTATGCCTGCAGTGTAACCAGCCGCTGAACAGAAGGCAAGGATGTTAAATTCTTGCTGCAGCGGCTCCAGGGGACCTCTTGCCTCACCACAAGTGCAGCTGGGGAACCTGCCGCATGCAGTGATGCAGGGCTCTTACATCCTTCCAGCAGCCAGCGTTTAGTCAAATGAGGCTGTTCTGAATCACTGTCTAAAATGCCCCAGCTCTAGGAAACCAAAATGGCTGTGCCTCAGTTCTCACTGAATGCTTTTTCAGTGGTAACTCAGGCTCTCTCTGACTGTGTTCCTTATCTTTGTAGCTTGTTTCTTCTTTTAACGCGTACTGCAAAGCTGTGCAGCTTGAGAAACGTAGTGGATGAACTGTTCTGATGGGTGTGATAAAGAGAGGTGTAATTTGGAGGAAGGAGGGTGGTTACGGGAAAGGAAGAGAGCATGCAGAATCGGGAGATGAACCTCTAAAACATATCCCATTGAGCTTTGAGATGCAGGTGTTATCAGAACATGCTCTGGGAAGTCTGAGATGGCTTTTGCCTGCTCAGAAGGAAACAGACAGATTGTAATTATCAAGGACAGTGGCAAAGTGGTTTCTGTGGCCCATTGGGAAAGCAGTTTTCAAAAGCAGGTGTCTGAAAGGTAACTTGGACAAGGAAAATCCAGATAATACTCCGCTTTGCAGGCATTTGCGGAACAAGGGAGGAAAGAGCAGGGGAGTGACTATAGGGGTGAGGAGAGTTTCCGCGGACTGGTAATGATTAACGAGGGAAACTGGACTGCTGGTGTGCCTTCAGGCGCTTAGTGCTGCTTGCCAGCATCTCCGTGCCAAGTCATTAGGAGAAGCAAGTATCACTGAAGGTCGCAGTCCCCGAAGTTACACAATAGTGCTGATCACATTAGACCTCTTTCTGTTGCTGGCGTGCCTCTCTGCAGAGATTTTACTTGTTACTTAGCAGGTTCATTACCAGCTACCGTAGGGAGCCCAACTTGGAGCAAAAGGTTGTCTCGCTCTGTCTGGGCTCCTTGATCTTTATCCTTAGACTTCTAAGACACTGAGAGGATTGCAGGCTGTTTTTTTCAGTCTGGGGCTGGGATGTGCTGACCTTATCTGTACCTGTGTGTCTTGGCATTGTGAAGGAATGACCTCGGGCTACTCACTGGGTGTCATAGACCAAGGCAAATGTGTCAGCTGGAATCTGGGGAACCTGTGAGTCTAACAAAAATGCACCCCCAAGTCGTCTTGCCTTGCCTAAAAAGCTGTAAGCACCTGGCCTAGCTGGTTCCGATTGACTCATTCCTTTCCTCAAGTTACTTACAAATCAAAAGAGTATAGACCTTTATACTTTTAAATTGTAAATGAGCGGTGACCCCCTGCAGTTAAGAGTTTGTAATAAACTTCTGTTAGGGAAGTGTGTGGGCAAAGTCAATGGTGTAACAGCACTCATTGCACAATAGCAATCTAATTATGGCGCAATACAGGTGCGAGGGATTTTGCAGTGCTAATACTGCTTAACCTGGGGATTAGAAACCTTGTCGATGCTAGGGAACAAGGTTTGACTTTTTTGTTAAAAGCCATACTCACTTCAAATAGCAAATGTTAAGGTTCAAGCATGGAAAAGCTTATTTTCTCGAAGAGGAAACTCTGGCATTGAACTCTCAAGAATCCTCTCAGCCCAGCTGGAGTCAACAGGAGAGATATTTTCAAGCATCACCTGTAAACTAGATACTGCAAGATGTGGTTCTGCCTTTCTCCCCCACATTTTTTTCCTTGCACCATGCCGCTAACAAGGTCTGCTTTTACAGGAGTGTTGGCTTGGAGAGGGGGAGGTCCGTTGTCTTCCCCTACTTCAAGATGGACTAGAATATTTGGGAGTGATGTTCTCGGTCATTCAGGGTAGTACGTAGGTACCCAGGTTATTAAATAGATGGCTTACTCCTGTAAGGCTTGTCTCTTCTAAATTGCCAGGGTGGCCCTTGCTGTAGCATTAATTGCTTTGTATTTAATAAATATGCCTAAAACCTCATTTTGTTATGTCCAGGATAGTTTGTATGCAGCTGTCTTCAGTTCATTTAAACCTACTATTCTGTAACCTGGGAAGATGATGGAGATGTTTGTAGGTGGCAACTGGTGGAGAATGCGTGGGTAACCTCAGTCTAGCTTTTGCTGGTGTCTTTCGTGGGATTCAGCTTTGAGTGATGACATGTGACTGACTAGACAACAGGTCTTCTGTCAGCTGTATCAAAACTGGCACTGTAAACAAACAGAAAAAAAAGTGATGGTTTTCATGCAAACCGGCCAGTTTTCATACTTACTTATGTGTGTTCCCTAGTTTAAAGTGTGAGATTCCTTCCCATTCACTGATACTTTGCTTTCTTCAGAATGTGTTCAACATGGTTGTGGAAGTACCTCGATGGACAAACGCTAAAATGGAGGTAACTATATTACAGTTCCTAGGGTAAGTGTTTGAGCTGGCTAGTCTGTTAATCTTTGGCTTTGCTGATGCTCTACTCCTCACCTCCACATCCGGAATCAGAGTGGCCTAGCATTGGTGGCTCTACAACTAGCAAGAAAATGGTTTAGCCCCAGTAAATAAGGCCTTTCAAACCTGCCATGTTGCAGACATCGCATCAAGGGAGGCCTCTAGATGTAATACTAACTTCTCATGTAAATGCTTGCTTGCTTAATGCTAGAGGTCTAGTGTGGAGACTGAGACTGGCAGAAGCTGGAATAACTTGTCATTCTTCTGTGGCTTCTGATGAAAGCAGCACCTTATGACTCTCAACCCCATGTGCTTCTGACGTTTGTAAGTCGGCTGAAAGCTGTGTCCCAGGAGATGGCAGCGCAACAGGAAATGGGGTTGTCCAATATCCACTGTTGGCTTGAGGGTCAGCTCCTGGTCTCTTGGCTTGTCCGTTAACAGTCAGCTTCATTAAAAAAAAAAATAATTCACTTGGGTTTTCTTAGAGTGCAAAGTAGAGAGATTTATGTAACTTTTCTTTCAGATTGCAACGAAGGATCCCTTAAACCCAATTAAGCAAGACGTGAAGAAAGGAAAGCTGCGCTACGTAGCGAACGTGTTTCCCCATAAGGGTTATATCTGGAATTACGGTGCTATCCCACAGGTACTGTAACTTTTCTCGGTGGCTCATCCTTTCTGGCATGGAGGAGGGAGGACATGCCTCTGTGTGTTTCTGACCACCACCAAATTAATGAGCAAGATCAGCTGAGAGTCTGATCTGGAACAGGGCGTTTGCTGCTGCACGTGTAGTCTTGCTAATGAAGAGCACCCGTCAAGAAAGCAGAGATATTCCTAAGCAGAAATCTCAAGAGGCAGGCTCGTAGCTAATGTTGGGAACAAGCTGTTGGAAAATTTGAGGATGAGCAGCTGCTGTTCGAGAGGTACCTGCTGTGTCACTCCTCTCCTTGGCCGCTCAGCAATTCAGTTGGACAGCAGCTGGCAGGTCTTTGCCTTTTGGATAAGGAAGCTAACACTGCACAAGGAAGATGAAGGTTCATAGTGGGCACCTGGCAGTGCAATGCCCTCAGTTCCTGCCTGGTGAAGCATGAAGAGCTAAAGCTGTAAGCTAATGGTACAGGATCTTGGTGTACGGCCCCTAGGCCAAATCTTTACAGAAGAGGCTTGTTGCAGTGAATTAGTTGATTGTTTTAGACTTTGGATGTGGACAGTGAAAATCTGAATAGATCTGAAGACTCTGCCTTTCCTGTTTCTGGCGCTCTGATTGTTCAGGGTCTAAACCACACAGCTAGACTAATGTATTGACCTGTTGGATGGTAGTAGATGCCCTGTTCTCGGTGTTGGATCTGAGAAAGGCACTTGGGAGTCCAGAGGCTTCATGAGGCAGATGTCCGCAGCTGGACTGACACGCTTTCTCTGAAACAACTGGCAAGGGGGGGACCAACAGACGGTGACGCCTGGCCATGTGCTCGTAACTGGCTGCTGACTGACAGATAAACAGGAACTTTCATCGAGGCTGTTTGCCTCTGATGTTCTCTAAGATTTGAGTTTCCTTTAGAGGAATAAATTGTTACTGACAGTTCACAGGGAAACACACTGAACTTTCTAATTCTGTTATTGATAGCAGTGCATGTCGACTGTCTTCTCCAAATGTCTTCTATACTTTCTGGATGGTGAACTCAAAATAGCTGGTACTTTAACACGAACAGAAAGTGTGTTTAGATATGTTCCTGAAGATAACAAGCAGGCAGCCTGTGTCCTTCTGAGCAAAACAATGTGTCTTTCGAGTGGAATCCAATGGGATTTTGCAATCCCAACTAAAAAAAAATAGGAAAGGGAAGATACTCCAATCTCTAATGTGACACAGTGGGGTGGTCTAGGTGATGTATCCCAAAAAAGTCAAGGGTCAGTCAAAAACAGTCTCGTGGGGAGCAACAGAGACTGTTGCACCTCTAGAAACTTTTCCCATATAAAGAGAGAATGAAGGAATCTGGGATGCTTTTGTCTGAAACAGAATGGATGGAGGCAAGTTGTCAAATGCATGAAATGTTGCTGCAGAGTGAGAACAGATAGCGACTGAATTGTTTTCCCTCCTCTGTTGTGGAGAGGACAAGTAATGGCCTTAACCTGACAATCTTCTCCTCCACTTCATACCCTAGGGAAAACCTTTCCCGTGGCCAGGGTGGCAAAGCACCAGGATGGGTGGCCTGGGAATGATTTAGCTAGAGCTGGCCTTGCTTTGGGTGGAGGCATGAGCTGAGCATCTCAAGGTCTTTTCCAGCCCTTTTGTGATGTAAAGTTTTACAGGATAAAACACTGTGACTTGTGAAAGAAAAACTTCTAGGTGCTGCATGGAGAGTTTCTCCTTGAATTCTGAATGCACGTACAGCTCTTCTCCAGCTATGTAGGCTTCCAGAGCTGCTTTGGATTTTCTCTAACTACTGGAAAGGGATATTCTCCCATGAGTCTATCGTGGTTTCTTGGCTTAAGGTGATGTTTTGAAGTTGAGTTGTTTTCTACTTGGACGGATTACGGAGCCAGTTTCTTTGTACAGAATTACGGCTTTTGGAGCCTTCACTCAGTCACGTGTTAGTGGCCCAAAGAAATGTATGTGTCAAGGGTAAGGGACTGAACTTAGCACTTTTTGAAGAGAAGCGGGATAGCGATTGTAAAGAGTCCTTTAGCACCACCCAGGTTTCAGTACATCTTCCTGTGCTGTACAGTACGTCTGGATGCATCACGAGGTCTTGACTATACTAGTCATGTCCTGACATGCAGAGGTTTGAGAAGAGCATTCCTTCTTTTTATATCTCAACAACCTTAGAGGTAGGTGCTCCTTATGAAGCCAGTGAGCACGATGTCCTTTTGCTTCTGATCAGAAGTGCATGTTTTAAGCAGATAGTATTTTTGGAGGCGTTGCTCACATGCCTTCTGGAGTCCCATCTTCCAACTTATCCTTACCCCTTCAGGTGATGGGCACTAGGGCACTGGGTAGCATAGGGTATGGGACTCGGCGTTCTTGTCACTGCTCTAGTGTAACAGCGTGTCTTTAATTGTTTAATTAAAAGGAAACAATACACCCTGTCTGTCTTCCATCTCTGTTGGACTGCTATCTGGAGTTCAGGAAACTTCTGTTAAGAAATGAATAGGGAGAGGAACAGGCAGGCAGCCAAATCAATGAGTGTTCTTTATAGATGTGAACTTCACCTTTATGCAGCTGTGGAACGGAGGAGGAAGTCTGGAATGTTGTTGAAACAAGGTTTGTCGGTGGGAGGGAGCAGTTTACCCTTGGCAAGATAAGGCCTTTTAACTTGGATTCACACTGCTGTTTTCAGGCGCTGTGAAATAGTAGCCCAACCACTAGACCTGAAAGCAAGGTGAAGTGGGCCATCATCTGTATCTTCAAGGCAATTGCATGCCTGAAATAAACCTGCTTTTTGTTCCCTCTTGAAACCTGAGAGTTCTCACTCCTGTGTGGGGGGTTTTTGCAGACTTGGGAAGACCCGGGTCACAAAGATGAAAATACTGGCTGCTGTGGAGATAACGATCCGATTGACGTGTGTGAAATTGGAAGCAAGGTAATGCATTTTAAAGGGTAGCTGTCTTTTGAAACATGTAATTAATGTCTCTGAAGTCAATTATCCAGAGACATTATTCATGTCTCCTCTGCCTTAAGAATGTGATGTTTCCCTCCACTGCCCCTGGAGATTGTTGATGAGATCTTACAGCGTGAGCCTTATGAGCCAGGGCTCATGAACCGCTGATAAGTGACAGCTAATTTCGTGGTACCCGACTGCTTGCTGAAATCTCCCAGCTTGCACGGTCTCCTGTTGTGCAGTCCTTGGCTGCATCGCTACAGACAACAGGGTCTTTGTCCTTGCAGGTCTGCTCTCGAGGAGAAGTCATCAAAGTGAAGGTGCTGGGCACGCTGGCACTGATTGATGAGGGAGAGACAGACTGGAAGATAATTGCTATCAATGTTGAAGACCCTGAAGCAGGCAACTATAATGGTAGGTAGCAGGAGGGAGGAGCAGACTTAGTCCTTCCCTGTCTCTGTTCAGAGCCTGCAGGAAGCTTTCAAGTCAGGACATGGGCTTGCTCCTTCTATGCCATGATATTCATCAGATGTGATACTTGAAGGACAGCAGAATAGGATGTTATCAGTCCTATGGCAAAACATTTTACTGCTCTTTATCCCAGATTCAGCCCTCTGCACAGCCTGGCATCTCGAAGAAGAGGGTGGCTGTACAGTCTGTCCTCTGAGTGGGAGGAAAGGGGGTTGTGCAGCAAGTGTCTAATCAAAGCTGTTTAAATGTGTCCATGCTCCTGGGGGCGATCAGGGTATACTGTGAAGAGGAAACATGGACTTCCCTCTGCAGCTATCCACTCTGTGTCTTTACTGTAACCCCTGTGTAATGTTGGAAAGGCTACTTGAGGAGGGGCTGAAAGAGGGGCAGCTCAGAAAAGCGGGGCAGTAGCTAAGTAACTTTTGTTACTAGATTTGGCTAACAAACCTTTTCTCCCTGCCTAGATATCAGTGATGTACGAAGGATGAAACCTGGATACCTGGAAGCCACAGTGGACTGGTTCAGAAGATACAAAGTACCTGATGGGAAGCCAGAAAACCAGTTTGCTTTTAATGGCGAGTTTAAAGACAAGGTAGGATCGCCTTTCTTCATTACTGTGAGTGTGCCTTTGCAGGCTGTCCAAAACCTGAGCTCAAGGTGTGTGCGGACACGAATGAGTAGTCGCTGAGAAGAATGGGTTTCTACGGGCTGCTGATACCTGCCTTCATTCTTCCTGCTGTTTTTCCAGCCTACTGTTCCGCTTGTTTCCAGCCTGGTGCTTGCAGGGATGCTAGGATTAAAAGCATGGTGTTATCACACGGCTGCTGTTGTATGTTATCAGTTTTCCTTCTAAATTACATTCATGTGGGATCGCTTCAGGGCTGGGAGCCTCCGTGTCAGGACCAGGATGGAAAACGCCAGGATTATTCGCTTCTGCTCTGGAGCGAGGGGTGCTTGACGTCACCCTTTGCCTCCCTTGCTCACTGGCTTTCTTCCACCGCAGCCTGTTGGAAGTTGACTGCTCGCGAGTTAAAATGCATCTTCCTTCAGGCGTAAAGTGTTCCCTCACGCCCTTATTCCTCTGCCTCTTCTCTGGGTTGCGTCAGAAAACTTACTGCTCTTGAACGGGTAAAATCCTGCTTCTGCGCCCTCCCTCCTGCCAGTCCTGAGGTGCCGTGAGTGGGTTAGTGAGGTGACTCAACTCCTGGAGCTCCAGAGTCGGTGCAGCGAAGGGGAGCGCCTGCAAAGCCTGGTGTGGGAAGGGAAGGAAAGGGTAAAGGGGGCTAAAATGGAAGTCTTGCGGAAGTGGATTTGTTCCCCTCGGCTGTAGCAGGGCACTAGGTTGGGTGGGCTGGGGCATCTCGCTGCCCCTCAGGATGGGTGAAACCGGAATCAAGGCCAAGGCGGAAAATAGGGACAAAGAACCCCGCACATGTTCCTGCAGTGTTTTATTTGGCTCTGCGTGGTATCAAACCAGGATATTTATGGCTGGCGTTCATGCTAACAAAGAATTGTGTGTGCTTCCTTCTTCAGCTGACAGGTTAATGCTTGAACATATACTACTTTTTTAAGAAAAAAAACCCAAAACCTGTGATATGCTTGGAAGCAGATTCATTTTTAAATAGTTGCAAAGCTAGATTAGGTGCATGTCTCTTCCTGTTGATCTGCACAGCAGTTGAATGATTTGCCTGGAGTGGAAGAGGGCTCACAGATAGGTTGGTATCAACTAGTTGCCGAAGACAAACCGAGTGGGAGGAGCAGCGGGGTGGAGGTGCTTTTATAATATAGCACTGGCCCGAGACTAGAACATCTGCACTCAGTTTCTTTTGGCTTCAAGCTCGCTCGGTGGCCTTGGCGTATCCTCCTATCTTGAAAGTAAAACAATTGGTATTATAAAATCCCCGTTGTTCTGCCGTTGTGCGCTAGCAGGTTGCTGTTGTTCCTGAAAGGCGCGGTAATGGAAGAGGTCTCTTTGAGTCCCTTCCAGAGCCAGAAACTACCTAAAAATGAGCCTGTAAATGCTGGCCTCTCGTTCCATGTAACCGATAGTCTGGAGAAAATGGCCCACTGCTTGCACATAACATGGTATTTGTTCTCAACTTCAGGATTTTGCGGTAAGCGTCATCAAAACCACTCACGAACATTGGAAAGCTTTAATAGCGAAGAAAACTGACGGAGGGGAGATCAACTGGTAGGTTAATGCTTGTGGTACTACACACGTTCCTTTCCCCTAAACAAATAACCCTGAAACTTCTCTTTCCTGAGTGGTGCCATGCTTTCCGTTAGCTGCTGGCTCTCTCCGCAGGCCTTCCCCTTCAACTTGGCAACTGTAACAATGATTCTTAATATTCCATTATTTAATATTCTTGAGGGGGAGAGACTTGGCTTTCGCATTCTCACAGGCGACCTTTCTCTTCTAGCACAAATCTGACGGTGTCCGACAGCCCTTTCTGCTGTAGTCAAGAGTGTGCAAAAGCTACAGTGGATGCAGTAAGTACAAATCGGAGTGTCCTACCCCCAATGCCAGTGTCAGGCAAAACGATACGATTTGTGTAAACTGTCCTCGCTGTATGAATAACGCATTGTATGCTCAGAAATTTTTTGGATGCCCGAACACAGCACCTGTTTCTGGTTAAATGGGATGGATGTGGAGCAAGCCAGACGTTCCTCCAGAGGCTTCTCCTTGCCCTTAGCCATCTGGGAGATGAAATCCAAAACAGAGTTTGCGTGAAGGGCTAAACTTCTGAACCGTAGCTTGGCTGTCAGCTGTTCAGGGAGTGTTGAAATATTTGGCCTTCCAAGAGCTTTGCAGCGCAAGTCACCCTTGGAGATGAGAAAGTCTAATTTCTGAGAGCCTTGTAGCCAGAGGCCTTGCATCCTTTGCAACGAAAAGCTTGGGGTTCCCAGCGCAGTAGCCCTACAGTTTCCAGACTTGACAGCATCTCCCTAGGCTTGTGAAATACTGCTGTTGGCAACTTGAAAGGGGTTAGAGGGATGGGACAGGAAAATCAAAAGGCAAATGTTGCCTCAGAGTGTGGAAATGTGACAGGAAACCAGAGTCTCTCCATAGCCTTCTGTCATCGTCTTGGTTTTAAAAGCGCTCGTGTTCTCTGATGGTATCTGAATTACTTTATAAGTCTATGAAAGTGTGGCCCTCGCGGAGGATGTGTCACCAGCTAGGGACCCTTGTCTGCCTCTGGTCTCTAAACATTGGGTGAGAGCAGAGAAGTTTTTCGAGAGTCCTTTGTACTTTCTATTCCCCTCATCGCGTTGTAGGTTTAAAAAAAGCAGGCTGCCTGCAACTGTACAGATGCTGGAGCGGTCACTGCTCGTGGTGGGAAGCAGATGGCACTGCAGCCTGTGCTCAGAGCAGAGCACCTCCGGCATGTAGGACATGCACGGAATGAGGAGGCTGTGGCCATGACAGGGCTCGCGCCGCACCTGGGCTCATTGATTCCCTCGCAGCTGACCAGCGCTGGCTGCCACGGGCCGATTTACACTGCTTAGATCTTAAACCGCGCTCGGTAAAGACTTGTGCAGCTCTGAGTGATGTCTGGTGAGCTTCGGGCGTAAGGTCAACCTCCCTCAGCAGTCGCTATCGGCTAATAATACGCTTCTCGTTTCAGGCACCGCCGTGTAAAGCTGCCAACCCCATCCCACCCGAAGGTAAGTCTCACACTCCACATCTATGTCCCAGTGCAGAGCGGAGGCTTCCTCGAAGGAATTATCAATAGTAAAACAAGGGTCTTAACTGATAGCTGGGTATGGCTCTAGCACGAGGAGAAGTGGAGGACCTTGTCGGACCCGGCTTGTGTCAGTGAGGCTGTTTAATTCCTGAATGGCTTCTGTTGTTGCCTTATTTCCTCGTCTGGGTACGAGGCGGGTAAATGAGCCATGAGTAGGAGACCCGAGGTGCCGTAGTTTGCTCCAGAAGAGATTCGGTTTATAGCAGGTCCTGAAAAAGCAGCGCTGCAGATGCATGGGGTGACGGTGATGGCAGGGGAGCGGTTTTAGTTCCTCCGAAACAGGGCTTTCATCAGTATCCTCAGTGTGGGCGAGCCGAGGAAGGGAATTACTCCCTGTTGCGCAGAGCAGAGGCAGAAATTGGGCAGTTGAACCCGCTGACCCGGGATCTGTCGCTGAACGAGTGTCCGCTGCGAGCTGGTAACGAGCCTTTTGGTGCCTCGGGGCACGGCTCTGTAAGAAGACAACATCTGTGGGGCGAACCCTCGCTCAGGTGTCACCTTTTCCTCCTGCGCAAGGTGGCCGTGGGCACCTTGCACGTGACATCGGGATGTTGCTGTAGCAGGGACAAGGCCCCAGGGCCAGCGGGAGCTCGCAAGGGTGTGGAGAGCACACAGCTGTGTAGCAGAAAGAGGGGCTAGGCTCTCCTTCCCAACCTCTTCGTGGGTAATAAACCTGCCAAGAAATTGCCGTCTTCTGTGAGGACGTGGGACTTGGAGGCAAAATGACTTCACCTCTCCGAGTCACCTGAGCTGGAGGGAAGCCGAGCTGGCTCTGGCTCACTGTCCTCACCTGAACCGACTCATGCGTAGGCTGAGCGAGGGGGTGACTTCCTCAGGACAACAAATACACGTCAACAGGGCTGCACAAAAACCTGTTGGGTGCGTGGTGGCCTCGGTGACGGGAGCCGGAGGAAGCCCCAGCCCTAGACGTGACGCATCCAGGGCCACTTAATAAGTAGGTGGCTAACAGAGGACTAACCCCCTCTATTTTTTTTCCTTCCCCACGCAGTTGACAAGTGGTTCTACTACCAGAAGAACTAAGGCCCGAGGATGGGTGGTGACGGCTGCGTGTTCCCCACCACTGCCGGAATAGAGCAGAAAAATAGCTTCGGTGTCGGCAAGGGGACCCGGCCTGCGCCTTTGCCCATTAGAATTGCCTATCTAGCAGTGACGTGTCTGCTGCATCGGGGTCTCGTGGAGGCTAGAAGACATAATTTATAAAAATCAGAGCGCCCTGCTTGCGCATGGTCGTACGGTGTACTTTGTAAATCGCGACAGAAGATCGCTCACCTGGTACGTGTATGGATGCTAGAAATAAATAAAAAAACCCCAAAACCAACTACTGAAACCGAGCGCTGCGGGCCTCCCGCTCCTTTCCCAGCCCCGCAGCTGAGGGGTGAAGAGCCGCCCTCAGAGAGGGGTTTGTTCTGGGCGGGGGGATTTATCGGGTGATGAAGGCGCTATCGTGACTTGCGACCGGCCGGGGGGCGGCCTCGAACCCGGGTCCTTGCGGAGCGGGGCGGTGGCGTCAGACGCAGGGCCGCCGTGCGGAGCCAGCGCGGCGGAGCGGAAGTGGGCGGGGCGTCCGGGGAGGGAGGCGACGTCTTTCCGGCGGGGAGCTGGCGGCGGCGGCGGAGGGCAGTGGGTGTCGCGGCGGCCCGGGGACGGCCGGGGGTGAGCGGCGGGGGGCGACG
>VYZM01008962.1:1253-18828 GCA_013398915.1 Dromas ardeola
CCGGGGGGTTGTCGTCCTCCCGGGACGGGGCGTTTGTTTGTTAATTGCCGCGCCTGGCGCTGCCGCTGGGGCCGCGATGGCCGCGATGGCGGGGAGCCGGCGGCGCGGAACGGCGTTTTTGGGTGATTGGTCGGGTTTGGCGGCGGGAGAAGCGGGGCCGGGGCCGGGAGAGACTGCCCGCCCCCCGCGGGCGGCGGAGCCGTGTCCGGGGGGCAACTACAAAACACAAAAAGCCCCCCCCGAGTTTGCTGGCGGTGCTAACGGGGTCCTCGCCGCTCCCCTCCGTCTGTTTAAACGGGCGCGGGGATTGCCCAGTGCAGAGGAAATGGGCGATAATGGGGCAATAAACACGTTTATTGGGTAATTTGCAAAACTCCTCCCGCCAGCCCAGCGCCCACCTTGAGGGAAGGTGTCGCCTTCCCTCAGACGTGAGAGGTGGGTGCTTGGAGGACGTGGCCGCCCTCCTGCGTGCTTCACATCTCGGGCTGGGAATTTAAAAAAAAAAAAAAAAAAATCCCACTACCAAATAAGTATTACTATTTCTGGTCAAAATCAGAACTTTTCCAAAAGTTCTAAAAGTTATTTTAGCGCTAATTTAGTTCACACCCTACTGAAAAGTGTTAGGAGATTGAACAATGCCCAGTGAACAAAACAGAATGAAAAATTCGTCATATGGCTGAGATCTCCAGGACTGACAGAGGTGTGAAAAGTCTCTTTCTAGACCTGGACGTGATGCTCCATTTTAAGAAGTGACTGTTACGGTGTTGGCTGCTTGAAGAGTACCTTATTTAAAAATCTCTACAGACTGTTAAAAACGAGTGAGTCTAGTCAGGAGAGTGGGTGAGTCTGTAAATTACCACTCTGTCAGGATTCCTGTTGCCTATTACAAAGTACCGTTTTTACGCCGAACTTAAGCTCTACACTACAGAGACAGCAGATGTGAGGTGATGGCTTCCAAAAGCAACACAGATGCTGTAAAATTTCCATTGCAATATTTCAGCAGGGAAACTCAGGAGACATGCTGAATGCTACAGTTTAGAATTACACTATAACTCTCCTAGAAATAAGAGAATACCAAGTTTCTCAACAGTACACTTGGCTTCATTTTTACAGTCGATCATATGCTCTAGTGTTTGGTTTTTTTAGAGCGTGAAAAGAGGTGCAGCACAAAGATACTGCGTGTCTTGAAGCTGTTCAGTAATAACAAAATTGGTAATATGGAACTTTATGGCAATTTAGTAATGATTGCATATCCAAATTCTCTAGTAAGACCATGGTAATTTTTGAAATTGTTTTTCAGGTATATAAAACAGCACAGCTGTGGGGAGGCTGCTTTACTTTATGTGACTGAAAAGCAGCCTGGATAGCCCAGGGCTGTGGAATCACAGCCCATCGTGTGTTCCTCATATGCTGAGACTTCCCTGAAGTCAGTAGAAGTACTGAGATGAAGGAATCAGGGGTCAAGTCTTTAAAACGGTTTGTGTGTTTATTCCAGAAAAGACAGCAGCTGATTTTTCGGAAAAGCCGAGCTTTGCTATAGCAATACAGATTACTTTAGAGCACTTTTTGCAGGGATTTCAAAACAGATGTCCAGTCATTAAATCATGCAGAAATACAAAGCCAGGAAGAATCTTATAGGCACAACAGCCTTTTGCAAACCCCAAAATTTGCCAACAAGTAGATAACTCTTCTACAAGTCTTTGTGGCCATAGATATTGTGCCACTGTTATTCAAACATTTAGGCTTGTCACTGGCCCCTCTAACATAACCTGAATTTTTGTATGCGTCTAAGGCTTTGCATTCGGGATTATATGGATCACACCAAACCAGGTAACACTACAGGGCTTTTTAGTTTGAGAGGTTAGTAAATTGGCTCTTGAATTCTACCTTTTTTTTTTTTAACTTGAAAATCCCCACATAAAATATAGGATTTTAAATGGTGTTTTGTTTATTATTAAAAATACAGATGTTTAGTTTATAAGAGTGAAAAAATGCTTTTTAATTCCCATCTGATGTTCTCCAGTAAATTTTAGAGTGGCATTGTCTGCATTGGGTAGGTCAATGAATGGTGCTTTTATAGAAATGTTTGAAAAGAAGAACTCAGTCCATGGAAATTGTTCAAATAATCTTGTTAGAACGAAGCCTTGACTGAAGGCAGTAATTTCATGGATTAAACCCAGAAGGGGCTGTCTGGGCTGATCTCCTTCCTATCGCAGGCCACAGAGCTTTATCCAGAATCTGCCTCCGCAAGTACTGGTGAGCTACAAGACATAGGGGATTTTGCACGGCCAGTACGTTGAACAACACTGTGAAACCAGAAACTGTGGAACTTTTCGAGGACAGGGTAAATGGGAACAGGAAGACAGAATGTTATTACAGGCAGGTTAGTAGAGTAAGGTAGAGTTGTGGCATCTTACTATGTTCAGCTTTTCTGTAAAAGGAACCAATTCAAGGTAAAAGAAACTGTGTCTTTCTTCCGATGGAGCCTCTTCTCCTGCATGCCGTATGTGGTCCAGAACTGAGCAACATGATGGGCGGTCCAAGTACGGGAAGAAACACGTTGATTTGTACTCCTGCAAGTCTGCAAAGTTGAAATTATGAGTAAAAATCTGTCATTGTGAAACCTGCAAAGAAACAGGGGTGGCAGAGTACAAGTGTGCATATATATCCTATATTTTCATGTATATTTTTCCTTTCACAAAAAAATTAAACAGAATTGACACATCTTCTGAGGCAGACTGTATTTCATTGTGATTCGTGAGAACTTCTTGTAGATAAGAACAATGTTCCGTTTACATCTTTTCAGGGATGTCAGATGTGATCGCGGATGGACACAGTACCATGATGCTACTGTTGGTCAGTGAGACGTGAGAGAGCCTCTAGGCAAAAAGAAAATAGGCTGAATGCAATCTGCTGGAGTAGCTGCTTCTGGAGTGCAGCGAACAGGTGGCAGAGAAGGAGGTGAAACTGTGTGAACAGTACTTTGCTGTCTCTTTACCGTAAAGGAAGATGACAAAGGGATTGATCAGCGCTGTGTTCTGAGGATTGCTCCCAGAGTGTGTGTGGAGGATTTTCTGCTGAATGTAGGAGCAGACCATGATTAGACTTCTTCCTGAGGCTGTTTTGGATGTGTAGGCTTCACTGGTGAAGCAGCACAAACAGCAGAGTCAGCACAAGAAGTTAGCGGGAATAGCAGTTTAGCATGAGGGCAACATGAATCGAAGGGCTTACTTTTATTCTCCCACACTATGCAGTTGATGATTGGGTCACTCGGTGTAATTGTATATCGCTTCATTTCTCATTAGTGAAACAATGGAGGAGGAAAGAATGCAAGAAAATACGGAATATAAGGATTATGAAAGAAAAAAGTGTTCTCTAGGGCAATCTTTTTAAATTTCCTTAATATTATTTTTTAATCTTATCAAGCTTTGTTTATGACGTACCTGTGCTACAGATTGTAATACCTCATGATGGGATGTTTCAGACGTGATAAGTGATGTGAGTTTTGAAGATAAATTGTTGTGAGTTAAACAGTACATTGATTCATTGTCACTGTGTTTGGAGAAGAATATAAATATCATGCAGTTAAATAGCTAACCATATTAAATATGTATGCACGTAGTGACTAGTCTTGTCTTTCTCTGATTGCTCAGGTAACCATCCATTTACTTTCTGGCAGCCGCTAGAATGTTAGTCTGTAAATGCACTCTTGAATCTCAGGAGGGTTCTGTGGGTCCAGGCTGACAAGGAGAGGCTTGGTCTCTGGGGATAATATGAGAGCATACACGTGCACCACTCTTTGCTAAAAATCAAAGCTTGCCCAGATCTCTAGCACGCCAGTGACTTCTGCAGTGATATTTGCGATTCTCCATGCTCCATCAAAACGTCGTTAATGCTTATATATGCTTAAATGGCACACACACCATTTTTACTCCCAGCATGGGTTGGGAAGTCCATTTGGTCAGGTTTGAGGACCTCAGTTTTAACAATGTGTTTATAAACCCCTCCAAAGCGTCTGATAAATATCCACTACTACTGCATTGCCATAGAATCATTTAGGTTGGAAAAGACCCTTAAGATCATCGAGTCCAACCATTAACCTAACGCTACCAACTCCATCACTAAACCATGTCCCTCAGCACCAGACCTACGCGTCTTTTAAATACCTCCAGGGATAGTGACTCAGCCACTTCCCTGGGCAGCCTGTTCCAATGCTTGACAACCCTTTCAGTGAAGAAATTTTTCCTAATATCCAATCTAAACCTCCCCTGGTGCAACTTGAGGCCATTTCCTCTTGTCCTCTTGTTACTTGGGAAAAGAGACTGACGTCCACCACCTGGCTTACCTGACTGAGCCATAGCCACCTGGGGTGAACAACTTTTGAACAAAAATTACAATCTGGCCTTAAGATGGTATGGCATGTGTGTATCTGGTCTTTGATGTCAGATCTACTGGAGGAATTAAGGATGGTCTATATATTAACTTGACCTGTGTTAACTTAACTTTGTGGCATCTATATTTGGGTTAGGTGACAGCGGACAGGGTAATAGCATAACTAACTCTTACAAACTCTGAGTTTCAATGCTGACAGGCTATAAGGAAGAACCACAACAGAGAAGCTGGGGAGTGCAGGGTTCTCTCCCGTATGCCGTAAATCGGAGTTGGAGCGGCTCAGTTGCCACGTGGCAAGGAGCCGTGGGACTCCTGGCAAGAAATCTCACCCAGCCTGTGCGCAGCTCTCTGCTGGCCAGTCCAGCCTGGTGGAAGTAGACATGAGGTGGAAGCAGATATGAAAGGCTTTGAGCTAAGGATGCCCCATCCACAATAGGCTATTCTGGGCTATCAGAGTTGATATGGAGACAAGATTGGGCACTTTGACTTACTTAACTTTTGCATAAACTATATGGAGACATTAGCTTATGTGTATGCCCTCTCACGTGCTGGAAATTAATGAGAGATTAATGAGGTGCTGCACTTATGAGTAAGAAGTGAACTGAAGAGAAAATGGCACTTTGCATTGAAAGACATGGATAAGGACAAACCCCAGATATAACGAGAAAGTGAAATTTGTGTAACTGATTCGAAGAGGAGCATGTGTCGTTAAACGCTTAAACAATACAAAGTTGTTCAGAAATTCTAACACTACTTTTTGCACCTCATAAATCAGTAATAGCATAATTTAGGACAATAATGTTTTGCATACATGTTTGAAATGGACATTTCTTAAGTTTCACTCTTTCCCATCCCAACTTTTGATGGAGGATGCACAGTAGTAATTTTTAAAATATTGAATGATAAAAATCACACTGAGAAATTCTTACTGAAATTACTCATTGCCCTGGAGTTAAAATGGAAATAACAAACATATCTTTCATCACTCATTTTGAATATTTATTCTTTGTATTTCACTTACTCTAAACAGATTTTTTATCTCTGGGGCTAGACCCTGACTAATCCTTCACTGTGTTAGTTTTGCTGGGACAACACATAAGTGGCTGGTGTTTCCAAATATGAATAAGGACAGCAGGCTCGGGCTTGTGCTAATTTTGATGAATAAATTGGCCTCGAGAATGACAAGTCGTGTTAGCACTTTTCACTTTACGGCATTAGACAGTCAAAGATGTTAACTCTGTGCAGGGAATCAGCATTAGGCAGTGTTTGGAACTGCTTATATGGAACTCTCAGGTGCTTAGTCTCAGCAGAAGCTGGCTCTTAAAAACCTTTCTCTATTTTTATTTTAGTAAAAGAATGGTGTGATTGAAAAGCAAAGTGTTGAGAGGAATTTCACTGTAGCAGCAAAATGTCCCCCCTTTCGTTTTACCCACTGAGTTTTTAATAAGAATATTCCTTTGCCAGTTCCTTTGAATTTTCTTGGTTCTTAGTTGGTGTTAATGATGGCAGTAATAGTCCTCTGTGTGTGTGGTTGGGGAAAAGAAAATAGTACTGCACTGGTATGAGATTTTTTGCAGTTGTCTTTTGTGGGCTCACAACTGCTTACAAAAGATGCAGTCTTGACGGATTTCTTTATTTTGCCTTCGGGGCCGGGGGGGATGCAATTGTACGTCAGGAAACAGCCACAAGGGAAGAGATGGATATTAGAAATTTATTTCTAACGTTGTCCCTGGTAGTGTTAGTTGGGTGTTTTTCTGTCTTGGTCTGGTCAGGGCCTGTGTCTGCATGAGGAGCTTTCAATTCTCCCAGTGGATTGTGGAGTTCCAAGAAAAGGCGTGATAATAGCTGTAATGGGACAGCTGTTACTCTCACTTTTTATTGCATTAGTCTTATCAAATTTATTCCTTCTGCTTAATTCTCTGACTTAGAGAGCCCTGAAAGGGAATAATAAATGGAATATCTCATTTTCTTGCAGCTTTGTCAATTTGGCGATACAGATTTTTTGTATTACAGATTTCTTACCTCGTATGTATAGCCATTGTTTGAATCTTATCTTCATCCTTTGCTTTTGTATGTTAGGCTGGTTGGTCTTCTGTAACTTAGGACTCATACACTAAGTTGTCCTATCTAATGAGCCCTTATTGTTTTTGTTTGGTTTTAGCTCCTTGGCTTTTGAACAGTCCTGCTAACAGAGCTGCTATGGAAAATTTGAAACATTTTACTGCTGTTTAAAGTTTTTCTGACTTGTGAGTGGATGGATCCAGATGCTAGGTTTGGATCTGCAGGTTAATGAATAAGAACTTGTTTGACCCATGAAATTTCCAGCATGAATTTTTGATAAAAAAATACAAAGATTTTTTTATTTTTGTCTAATTTTCCAGGAAAAACTACAAGTTTTGACAGAATTCAGTGGACTGGAAGACACTGGCTGAAAACTAAAACTTCTTGATTTGAGAAATGTTACTGTAGTTCTCCGCCTCCATTATCATCTGGACGCCTGCTGGTCCTATTCTGCAAGGCTGAGGCTGCCTAGCACCTTTGTTTGTCACCGTGCCATGGTCTTTGCTCTTTGAAGGGAGTGCTGGAAGTAGGGAATCCCTCAAAGTGATCGATTATCGGAGTTGTCATTTAAATGGTAAGTCTAGTTGATAGAGGAGATCTGCCACATAAAGCAGGTAAGCCACAGATTTAACGAGATGCCACACTAGCATTTCTTAATGACATTTTTGTTTTAAATCAAAATATTTTGGTTTGTAAGTTTGACTTTTTGGTAAGAAAAGTATGTTTGCAGAAGCACATACTTAGACATGCCAAAAAAAAAAAAAAAAAACCCAACCAAAAAAGTGTTTAGCTGAAAGCCTCATTTCCCATCAAAAATAGATACAGTGGAAAATTTTCAAGCAGCCCTATATTTAACCTCCTTGGATCAAAATTCAGTTGTTGGACTGAGGGAGGCTCACAGAGGGTTTTTTGCTGCTTTTGTTAGGGTGTCTGTTTTTTCACTCATGACATCTGCCTGCTTTTCCAGCTATATTCAACCTTGTTATAATTCTTGCTCTTGCAGCATTTTGCAGCGCTCAGAATGCTAGTTCCCACTGGACTCGACTTGCTGGGATATGTGCAAACTCCAAGTTTCTTTCAAGGGGTGCGTCAATCTTACTTTTTTATTTTGGCTGGCTTTTAATAAGCAAATGGGAGTAGCTGTATCCACTGAACACTGAATATGCACAAAACATAGCATCACTGCGATACAGTTCTTAGTTCTTTGCCCAAAGTAGCCTTGCTTTGGGATGTTGTGGATGCAAACAGTAAACGCGAATTTACTGGGCTAAGTGCTCGAAAGAGAAGACCCATTGGGAAAGGTAAACAGATACATCACATCAGTCTCAGGAATTCCTGAGTGTAATATAGTTGAAGGCTGGGGAGTTATTCTGGGAAAAATACTGTATTTGGTTACTTTGCTCATGCTCTCTTCTCTTGGCTCTAACTTGTGGCTACTTTTGGAAGCAGGATACCGAGCTGAATGGACCTTTGATCTCAAGTGGCACAGCCATCCTTGGCTAAGGAGAAGTACACTGAGAAATGAGTAAGTGTGGGCTTTGGCAATCTGGAATTCAGCAAAATTTATCCCAAATTAAACTCCTTCCTCTAAGAAAAGTGTAAACCAATTGCAAAAGATATGAACATAGGAACAGAGAATTTCATCTGAGTAGGTTGTGATTTTGGAGTCTCAAGCTTTCAGTTGATTTCTGTTGGTTTGCTTTTGCAGCTTCCATTTCTCATTCATTTCTTCTTGTAGCCTTCTTGGTGTCTTAAGTAAAACTGTGAGCCTTTTTGGGTGTTTTTCCAAAGTTGGTGGATAGAACTTCAGTATGAGACTCCTGCAGAGTTCACTGGACTTTGTATTAAGACAAGAAGAGGAAACAAAGCAAATATTGAAGTGCAGGGAGGAAAATTGTTAATATGACCTACATTGGGTTTAGTATGTGTTATATTCTGTCATTAGTTCGGTGTTAGAATGCAGTTTGTAGCCAGAATCTATCAGCAACTGGCAACATGTGGTGTTTCTTAAGCAAAAGTTGATTGTTATTCTTTATTCCTTGTTTTGCATCTTAGCACTCTTACAGAAATACCTTTCCAGATATTTTTAACTTCATTTTCATGGCAATTTAATTTAGATCGCTTCATGACTGCTAAGCAATACTGTGCTTTTTTAGCCTTCACAGGCATTAATGGTCAAGTCTGTATATGAGCATATGCTTAGTTTTGTAAGACAGCAGCTGATTTTTTTCTATATTTTTAATAAACTCTTCATGAGTTTTATGATTACCTGAAAGCAGATATATCTAGTTATATTCCTGCGTACCTAAGTTTACTTGGTAGTTATATTGACCAAAATAGATGGGGTCTCTCTTAGTTCTTTTCCTGACAGGATATACATTTTTCCTTCAAATTTCTGTCAGCAGAATTTGATTACAGTACATTGTCAGTACATGACCAGTAATCTCCCTCTTCCCTGTTATTATTTTAGAATTATTTTAAATAAATATTTGTAAGAAAAGATAATAGCCAGACAACACTTGAAAGGAAGAAATAGTTTGAGTCTTGTTGAGAAAGAGATTCATCATTCTAGTACCAAAGTTGTGGCGGGAGAGAGGATGGAGAAAGGAAAGTACAATATTGAAGTATAAAAGTGAGCTCCTATGGTACCACTTTCCAGCTGCTCATGCGTGGAATCCAAATGCTTTTTGAAGCATAGTGCTACACAGTCAATTAGCTTTACTTCAAGTAATTATTGTATAAGGAAGAAATTTTGGTACGTTAGAATTCATGAGTTGGAAAAAGTAGCAAAAATATTTAGGTCCAGGTTTTCCTAAAAATGCAGTGAAAATATGTAAATTCTTTTAAAATGAATTTAGCAATTTTGTGAAGCGAAAGGAGAGATTGTAATCCTGTCTCTGAAGTGTGTCAAGAACAGCGAGAATAGTGCACCCTCTCTCGCATCATTTGTATGCCTTAGTCTGAATCTTAATGATAGTGTCAAGAAGTGAGAAGCAAGTGGAGTTGCCAAATCTGTCCACTCTTTTGAAACTGGAAGAACTGTGGGAAGTAATTGGGTGAGAAATAAACACGTGTTAACAAGTAATTGGACTGAGACTATTAAATTTCTTTCATTTAAGTAGTAGGTAGGAACTACTTAAACTTTAAGGAAAAAAAGATTACATCCTGCAAAACTTTCTCATGCAAAATAGTTTATCCTCACGTCAGCGATCCTGGGTACTTTAAAGTGTCTGCTTGCTTGAGAAAAGGTTTGGCAAATCAGGTCTTTAAATGGGAGAGGGGATTAGGAAACAACAAACAAAATCCAACTTGCAGTGGGAGTTAACTTTTGGAGGCGTGGGGCAGAGAACAGACAATGAGCATCACCATCTTTTCAATGTTCAGTACTATCAAAACTGATTTTCTTACAGGTAACACTTTGTTGGCAGAAAATTTGTTAAAGAGTCAGTGACCGAAAATGCTCTGGTAAAAAACATACCAAGATTCTCATGCCAAAACCCAGAGAGTTAAGGGATTTATCTTCTACAGATTTAGGACATAATAAGGGTAAATTGAAAAAGCGTTTCTGTGCTTAAAAAGCCTAATTGCCGTTGTGTATGTCATTCTCTTGTCTGTTTTATACAGCTGTTGGTGCTATCTCACCGGTGTTTTTGAAACAAATGGTATTTTTACAAGGGTCACTAATTTGAATTGGGATATAAGAAATAGCTGTTAGTTTTATGGGTAGTAAAGCTGAATATCATAATTTGCATTTTAAAATAAGCTGCTTCATTCTGTATGTAAAACAAAATAACTTCAGTATTCTTGGTTTTGTAATTAACAAATGTAGAGTTGGTAAAAAATGTCTTCCCTAGTCTGATGCATGGAGATTAGCTTAGACTGCGTTACAGAATAATGGGATAATAATGATTTCCTTAAGAGAGTACAAAAGCAGCATCTAAGTTTCAACTGACGTTTATTGACACACAGCATCAGTTGGGAGCCCCATCAAACTTCCTATTCTTTTCTGTTTACCACCTCCTGCTTTTATTTACAGTCAGCATATCTGTTAATTAGCCTCAGGTAGAGCCAGTTCTTCTAAGAAGATCTCTTGTCTTCCTGGTGATGGCCCCATGAGGTGACCATGTACACACAGTCTGTGAGTGAATTAATCTTTAACTCATTAATTTCAGTGCCTGATTCTAAAATGTTTAACTCCTGGCTTGGTTTCCTACTCAGCAGTTTGTATTTGGAGAATTGTGGGCCTTGACTCCCATTGACTTCAATATCATGAACACATCCCAGTGAGCTCTCAGCATCTCGTGGTTACTTCACTGGAAGTCATATTTTCTTGTCATTTTTTGGTTTGCTATGATTGGACCAGAATGCAGATAGCTCATTGGTGACTTCCAGGTAAATGCTCTGTATCGCTGAGATTATTTACCTAGTTTTCATTGCACTTGTGCAGAATAGAATTACTCCTCCATTTCCTCAGCTCTCTCTGTCGCAAAATGTCTGAAGTGTCTGATTTTACAAAAAATCTGATGTAACAGTGCAATGCTTGGATCTCACAAGGGCGTACTCTGTAGGGAACCTCTATTCTATAGAGTCTCACCAATCTCAGTTAGACCTTGTGCTGGTATATGAAGCTGTTTACAGCCACAGCCTGAATGCTAGAGGTGGTGTTTGTAGTGCAATTTTCTCACGGCACGAGTTGTTTATTAGAAAAGAAAAAAGTTGTGGTTATATTTGCAGGAAAAATTCAGGAGCGTGTTTCAGAGATCTCCTGCCCAAGTCTACAGGGCATGCCAGAAGTGCTCTGAGAGGTGTGAGCTGATCTGTGCATCTCACTGGGGTGTTAGAAATCGTGTCGTTTCAGTGTTAATGGTTGTATTTGTTTCATCTGAAACCTAAGAAAAGAAAGAGTGGGCCTCTTATCTGCACAGTCAACTGTAGGTAATGTCTTTTAAGTGATGACCAGGTTCCTCACTTTTGTCAGAATGCCATTTATTCTTTCTCCATCCTCCAGCTGAGAAGTAGCCAAACTCTAAAGACCTAAGCATAGGTTTCAGGTGCCCTTGAAATCCTGCCCAGAGCAAGTGCCAGTGTGGGAAGCCACAAAGTACACACTGTGGTAGTGTGAGCATTTTCATAATTTAATGAGAGCTTTACTGGTAAAAATTCACTGCTTCAGTTAAAAAAAAAAAGTAATAATAATAATGATAATGAAAAAACCCCAACAAATCAACAGTATAATTCCTGGAATGCATCCAACTTCTATATTGGAGAAGTACCTCGAAGTAGTATGACTTTCTGTCTTCAGTGTGGGATTATTTGTGCTGATCTAAAATGTTTTATGCTGGCACAACTGCATCGCAATGTCTAATTTTTGTGGACAGGCAGAGCCAGGTGAAGTAACTTAGTTTTAAAGGAATTAAAAAAACCCTAATTCCTTTAAATCAAATTCCTAAGACATCCAGATGTCTAGGATGCTGAGACAAGAGACACAAAAATCGAAAAAAGAGAAGGTGAATATTTGCTACTGTTGGCTCATGGCTTTGGAGGGTTAGTGGTCCTGCAGTGTTGTGACAAAAAATCAGTGAAAAGTATCAATGAAACTTTCCACCATCTTTAATTGTAAGAAGCCAGTGCTGACTGATCTGTTATGTTTCATGGGAAAAGTCAACACCGAGGGGAAAAGGTGGGTGATATTTCTTCAAAACATGTTGACTGCTTCTATGTATTTTGTGGTTGTAGGACAGAGAGATAAGAGATGCTGAAAATGTTGCCTAGAATTCTTCACCAGCATTTTATAGGTCCTGTTTAAGCCATCTTTGTTAAGAAGCAGCTCCTTTGCTATTAGTATGCTGTCATCTTTCAAATCTCATCAAGGCAGCACCAGGATTTTTTTTGCACAGATTTCCTTTGACATGCAGCCTCAATAAGTATGGAAATTACAGCTTAAATCTCATTTTTTTTTTCTTGCAAAGCAGCGCAGTACCCAAATTCATTGAATTTCAACTTTTATTTTTTCTTAATGTTGAAAGACAGATATGCAAATTTTACTAACAATATGCATGGTTAAATTTAGCTGTAAATTCCAGTCAGGGATTTCTGCTTTGTTTATTGTCCAAGTCAATATGTCTGTAGAGAAAACCTCCCGCTGTGCAGGAATACATAGTCAGCTACTTGGAAAAGTGGAAAGTTTAATTATAAGAGTTTATTCTGGAAAAAGGTAAAGTAAAGGAAGCACTGATTTTGGGTTGTTTTGTTTTTGTTTTTTTTTTTTATTATTATGACTTCAGCTAACAGAAATACAATGTATATGATTTGTTTTGATACTAACTGTCATCAAACAAACCACTTGATTTTTCTTTAACCTGGTCATCTGTGTAACAGAGTTCTGAAAGAAAGTACAGGTTATGAATAAATGATCCATTTCTTAAACTTGCAAGAAAGATTGTGACACAAAGGAAGTAAAATCCAAGTGCGTAGAAAAAAAAAGTATAAACACAAGTATTGGTGAGAATATCTGCATTAAAATATAGTTTACGCTATGAAGATATTACTGACCGGTTGCCTGAAAGATATAAATTTCCTTTGTTGCATTTTCGTAAGTTATTTTGGGTTTTGTGCGTGTAACAGTGAAGTATCTTTACACAAGGTTTCTGAGTGGAAGGGTAAATTGTTGCTGGGGAATATGTGTTATAAACGATATACAAACATATTGTCATGTTTATAACAGAAAGCTCTCCAAGATTTTAATTACTGGAGTGGTTCCTATTTCTTCAGTTTTTATAAGTCATTTACATGGAATATATTTCATCTAGCTATCTATATGAAAAAACCCACTGCATGCAAAGAAGGTGTTTCTCCTGCCTACCTAGAGTATAAGTAATACTGTAAAAATCTGTATTCCTCCTTGTAGTTCAATGCATATTTCTCCTTTCTAAACCTGTTCAACTGTAATATGAAGAAAGTTTTTATGATGATTCTACAATGGAAGATGGTAATTAGATTTACTCTAAGCCAATAAAATTGAAATAAAATGTGTTATGGCTAATATTTGGGTTGCATGACTTTGATCAGATGTGTAGGCATATTCTTTTTTTCTTTGCATCTGTGTAGGACTGATCCATGACCTGAGCTTGTAGGTTCTACAGTAATACAAATGGCACATGATAAATGTGTGTGAAGAAAGGCTGGCAGCTTTACAGAGGAAATTTCTGAACCTGTAGGTAGGTTCAGGATAAGCAATTGCCTGTAACCTCCCTTCCCCCATACTCTGCATTTCTACAATACAACTGCTCTTCTAATGCTCATTAAATGGTCCTATGTGTAGGACATTAAATGTATTTATGGTAGAGTGAGAGTTTTGTTCTGAGTCACTGGTGCATCAAGAGTTTCTTCGTAATATTCTTCTAGTTGCCTAATACAGCGAGACAGGCCCTGGAGAGGCATGTGCACTGATGCCTTGTGGTAGCGATCCTTGAGCCTGAATCCTACGAGATGTGGAGGTGACTAGTTTCCTGTAGAATTGAGTGAGAGTTTAAGTTCCTAAGTAGGATTTAGGAGCCTAAATACCTTGGAATTGTCCACGAATAAAGCTTACTTGCAATATAGCCCCTTAATTCTCCACACATCACTACATTCTTCCATACATGTTCCTCATTGGCTATTTACTGTTAATTGGCAATTTGGATGCTTAATTGTGCTTCTGTTTTGGGATATGTTTCTTCCTACTCTTATCCTGCATTGCTTTGGTCTGTCTGTTCCTTTTCAGCTCTTTCCACTCACACTTTGTGTGCCTAATAAAGGCACTAGCACACTTAATTTTCAGTGGCTATCTTCGCTTTCACATTGGCATGTATGAAACATAAGACCTTTAGTATTAATAGAGCTAGCTACCTTGTAAAGATGCTATAAAAGGAAACATTAAGGCTCAAAACTGACAGGGATTTGACTGTTTTGTCCACTCAATGTTTTTTGACCAATGTATGCCAAATATGCAAGTTGTCTATTAGCCAAATTCTGCTTTGTTTGACTGACAAAAAAGGTAGGGCTAGGGCTATGTGCCACAAGTAGTTAAATAATGGAAGCTCCTATGTCAGTCTAATGCTTTTGTCACTGAAATGACTTTGCTGGTTGCTATTCTGAACCTAGTAGTAGTAAATCAGGGCATAAATCAATCTTTCCACTGTCTGTGTATGATCTGACTTCTCCGTTAGCTCAGTACACAGGTTATCTGTAACTGAAGTGCCCATTGAAAGCTAACGCTCTCTTCCCATGCTAGACTTTTAAATTCCACAGTATAATTTTCCTTAAAGTGTAGCAGAAGTGGAAAGGAATGATAGCAGAGGTAAACAAGGACTCTGGTGTTAAAGAATGCTCTGAAAAATCTATCATCCTTCACTCGCAGTGCGTCCTTTTTCATGTGATCATGAACCAAGTTTTCCACAGTGGTCGTCTACAAGAGGGATCCCTTGCCCTGTGTCCTAGTAGACAAAGTGCCCAAATAGCCTACAGATGTTGGCTTCTGCTGCTCCCCAAATGATGACCTAGACAAGTGTCAGTAGCTGCTGTAGGGAGGATGGTGAACAAAGAGAAAGCTTCTAAAGCTTCTAGGCCTAGGAGGAGTAGGGAAAGGGTGAACGAGTGGAGGTAGAGGGTCCTGATTCTTTCAGCACAGTTGGTATTGTACTGTACTCCTTTTTCAAAAGGTGAGTAAAGTTATATTAGGGGAAGGAGAACTCAGGGAGTGGTTTCCAGCCCCTGAATGGGGTGGCAGCATTGTCTTATCTATGTGGCTTATGGACTTTGTCGACAGAGAAAGTGTAAGAGCACACAATGCTGAGGGTACATAGGCCACCAGCCACGCAGGAAAGAGGAAATCGCCCTGTCAAGGTTGATGTCCAGGGTGATAGGATTTTTGGATGATGCAGCTAAATGGATGGAAGGAAGAGTGTTGGAAGGGCAGTGAATAAGGTGAGGATGGAAGGGGGAACACGCTCGGTTTTGCTGTTGCCTCATTGCAAAATTCATGGAATCATCGAATTGTCTAGGTTGGAAGGGACCTTTAAGGTCACTGAGTCCAACAATAATTGTTTCCCTTCAGCGTTGTTTGCAAGAATAAAGCTGATTTATGAGAGTAAATTGGTTTCTGGACTAATACCAGTGTTTTTCTCAGCTAGTGGTACGTGAACGGTTTTCATACAATCCCAGTTTTGCCACAGTTCTGGCTATGAGTAATCTTAGTGGGTTATGAAAAATTATAAAATACTAAAAAAAAATAATTTTAGGAGTAGGATACAGTTTGCAGTAGTGATCTCAATACTTAGATATCACAGACTTCTTTTTGTTTGTGTAACTTGTTTTCTTTCTGTATATTCAATAAAGGAACATTAATTAATTGATTAGAGAAATTAACGTGATTGACTGTTTCTTGTATCTCAGAGATTCATGCTGCTTGGCTGATCAATGGCCGTGAGTGTTGCATGTGTAAGTAGTTAGAAACACTTTGTTTTATTCACGCTGACTTTTATCACAGGGCATCATTGCTTATAATGAGGAACACCCCGGGTGGACCATGGCTGTTGCACTCCACCTCAGTGAGGGGTGCTTTCAAAGGGCTTTATCTATTGCCACATCAGTGCAAGGCCTAAACATATTCCATAAATAAACTCATAGGATCAGAGAGTAACTGAGCTGGAGATGATAAGAATATGGTAAACTGGGTTAGGAACAGCTACAATGTTGGTGATCCTTGAGGGACACTCTGGAACTCTGCCTGTGGCAGTATGACTTCTTCCAATCTTCTCTTCAACTGTGGGGTTGTTGCCTAATGCCATGTGCTAGGTCTGTGTATTTAATTATGAACATTCTATTTAAAAGCTATCTATCTGCTCTCAAACCAGTATTGTTAACTTCCTACCTAACAGTGCTGATTAAAATGAAAGTTGCTTGTACTTGGTCATCCTGTTTCACGCTCAGATGCATCTGGGAACTCAATCTGTAGACTCTCTTCTTAGAATCATCTAAATCTTTCTGAATGCCAAATGTGATCAACTGGGATGTCCAGAGATTGATAATTATTTTAGATTAATTAGATTTAAATTTATTTCTAGTCTAATCTAAAAATCACAGCACATTTTTAGATAGAAATGCTGGTACCTCCCATGCACTGGATTTTTTGTGGCTTTAATTTAGTGTAAATAAACTTTTGTTAGATGGTAATGCAGAATATAAGTGGCTTGTCAACTGATATGGTATTTTCACCTACTCTATAGGTGTTAATGCAGTACAATATTAGTACTGTGTTAACTAGTGCTCGTGAGAGATTATGCTGGTGGAAAACATGATCATGGGATTTGATCTCTTTGGAAGCAAGGGCTTTTCCAGGTCATGAAAGGCTATATATTCACCTCATGACTAGTGTAGAACTCTTTTTCTGTCATAACTGAAATACTGACGCCTGGTTTGCACTTAAAAGTGTTATCAAGGAGGCCTGTCAGGGAGGGATATAAATTTTTTGCTGACATAGCTATGCCAGCAAAAACCCTACTGCAGAAGCTGTGTAAGAAGTTCTTTTACCAGTATATTTTACTTCTCTTGAGGGATAGGTATAAGTTGCTTGGGAAGAGGACTCTTGTTGGTGTAATTTCTATATTAATCTTTCTAGTGTAAATCAACTGTAGACCTCATCCTGTAGGGACTAATATGCAAGTTTATCATGGCACACTGAGACGATATGTCATAGGCTATGCTTACATTGCTCTGAAGAATGACTTTTAGAGCAACCCTAAGGATAAGATGTGATCTCTGTCTCCTGTTCATCTTCTGTCTGCAGGGTTGTCTTACAGCTGCAAGTTGCATGCATAATGCCTGGCAATGCATGAATTTTCATGTTTAGCAGCCGTCCTGTTGGTGGTTCTAGTCTTGAAGATAGTTTTGCGACCACACTTAGGAGACAGTATAGGCGTAACCATTGTTTAACTGAACTACTTGCAGGAAGAAAGGAGGCTGGATGCAGATATGACAATGAAAAGGAAGGAAGGAAGGAAGGAAGGAAGGAAGGAAGAAGGAAAGAAAGAAAGAAGGAAGGAAGGAAGGAAGGAAGGAAGGAAAGAAAGAAAGAAAGAAAGAA
>VYZM01008962.1:18842-49072 GCA_013398915.1 Dromas ardeola
GAAGGAAGGAAGGAAGGAAGGAAGGAAGGAAGGAAGGAAGGAAGGAAGGAAGGAAGGAAGGAAACTCCCTAGCAGTGAAGCTTGTGATGTGCAACACACAAACTAAAGATGAGAAGTACAAAAGTGGAAGTTTCCTTGAGTGAATCACTTCCAGTAAAAATAAGCACGTGGAAGCACTTGATGGATCAGGATTGTCCTTTGCTGATCCTACATGCAGCACCAGAAATCACAAGTAGTCCTAAAGAAACTGGTAGTGAAACAGGAGAGTAGAAATGGTGTGAGTGAACTCAGATTATGACTTGAAACCTTCCCTTGTCTCTTAAGATGCAGGTTTTAAGATGCAGGCCTCTTTAATTGTCTTTAATTTAGATGTTATACTTTTGTTGGAAGTGATGACCTCAAGAGTGGTCTCTCAGTATTTGTCTGCAGGAAGGACTCCCTTTTCTCTTATGCAGAGACAGGCCCTAACTAGAAATTACACCTAGCCTCAAGCATATGTATATTTTGTATTTGTTCAAGTTATTTCACAACATCAGAAATGAAGGCTGGACCAGGTACCAGAATACATTATTTGCACTATCAGAAATAATTTCACATCACACTCTGCAGGAATTTGGACTTGTTCTATTTTGGGGCTTGAAACAGGAATAACTTGAATGAGCTAGGTGATGTTTCATTGAGACAAAGGTTTCCTTTTTCCTCAAAGGTTTTTGCAAGAGATGCGGAAAGCCCATTTCAAATAATACTGCCAGAGCCAAAGCTGCATATGTAAGCTCTGTGGTCCTGCACTGAGGTTGATTAATCAGCCAAGGTTGATAGAAATCGGTATTTTCACTTCAAGTCCTAGAGACTTACTTTGGAAATGCATGAATATATAGGCTTGCAGTCTCCCTGACCGATGAATCTAGTCTTGAGGATGGTAAGTAGAGATATAACTAAGGCATTGGATGCGATCATAATCATAAAAGGGAGATATTTTGAGATACAGAAATTGCAAATTCAATCCCTGCTGTTACCAGTCCAGCCACAGGGGCCATATAACAAAAGATCCCCGAGTTAATGATTGCTGTTCTATGACAGGGATATTGGACTTATTATACACTGAACACAAAGGTCTCTGATCCATATTCGTGCCTTGTTTCCTGCTTGGGATTCGGCACCACGTGGTGGTAACTGTCTGCTTCATGCAGGAAAGTGTTCTGCTGTGATATCAGTGAGCGATAGTATCAGAAGAACATCCATTTTCCATGAATTTAAACTATTACTGCAGTTAGGTGCAATTATTGAGAATCCCTGTAGAGTCGTACAAAAAATGTTGTCTCTGTCCAAAGATGTTGATTCTGGAATGTAGCAGTGCCAGTCTATGACATCCTTAGTTTGGGGTCTCAGTGGCTGCTATAAATTGTTCCCTGGAAAATGGTTACCAGGACTATAAAGTATAGTGCTGCATTTCAAGCCCTATTTTAAGTACCAGTGTCTTTGTCAAACTATACGTCAAGTTTAAATCAAATTTATACGGTGAAAATACGTTGAAGATGAACCAATGGAAGAAGATGACATCATAACAAAGAATATTGACTTTGCATATTAACTTCATTAACTTAATGCTGTCTCTTGTGTATTGGAAAATTGTTCAAGTGAGAATAATAGATTTTGAACTACTTACAGGCTAATAGGTAGTGATTGTAGTCACTAAGACTTTGAATAGCTGTGGCTGTTGATTACACAGATTAAATGTGAGTGCAGTTTTCAATATGGCTGATTTTCCAAAACCTCATTTTCTGTCCTTCCTTTTGACTTTCATGGCTAATGACACTGACTGCTAATGCATATTAAATTCTGGGCGTGGGAAATTAAATTCCTCTTCCTCCATCTCACAGTAGAGACACGAGTGCAGAAGCATGCCATGTGCTTATTTTAGATTGTTCAAGATTGAAGCTATATTAGTCAAATACAAGATCGCAATAGTGGTAATACCCATACAGTGGCACATGCTCTGCTTAAACAGCTGATTGGTTACAGATGTTTGTATTATTCGTAGCACTAATTTTTCATGCACTCCATCCCTTATGTTTTTTCTCCTCATATCTGAACTGTCTGTGCGTCTCTTTGCATCCACCGTGATTTCTCAGTGAATGCTGGTTCCCAAGTTCTTTCTCTATTCTCTCTTTTTTTTTTTTTTTTTTCTCCAGGGCCTAATTATGAAACAGCTTCAAATAAATACAATTTTTTAACAAAAAACATTCTGCTTCCTGTGAACAATGGGCTGAATTTTTCTCTTTATTCTTGGGGAGTTCTTATTCAGTTGGAGTGCTTTGCAGTTGGCTAGGCCTGAGATTTCTGGGAGCTGTAATTGTGTCTCATTAATTCTTACAGTAATGTAGGGTAACTATAAGGAGCATGCAATTAGTGGTCTGGTCAATGAATAGAGCAGTTAATCAGCAGACAAAGGATGGGGCTCAGGACCTATTAGGCTGAAAGGAAGTGTTACTATTGTCACAGGCGGTAGGAATGCATGCAGACATGCCTTAAAGTTGAACTGTTTAAGGGAATTGTGTATGTCTTTTTGCTAAACCAGTTTTCCTACCTATTCCACTCCTTGAGAGAGATTCATTTAAGGTTGCCTGTTAGAAGTCAGAGACCATACAGGAGGTTTCGACAGTCTGAACAGACCGCTTAGTGCGTTCTCTCACCTTAACAGAGGCAGCCCCAGGGTTTATCAAAAATAAAAGTGGCCGAAGAGATGTAAGGCATCCTTAGCTGTTCCTCCTTGTCAGAAAAATGGTCGGTGAATGGAGGAGACCGATAAAGTTTAAATCAGCCATTGTGTGGATTGTCACTCAGTCATACTCTGCATGTTCGTCTTCATAATGAACCTTGTTTGTTCTGAATGGCTGTGCTTTCAATGCATGTAAATGTATGCAAATAGTCATAACAGTTTAAAAATGGTAGCTCTTATGGTAACAAATAACCTTTCCTGCTTTTATGAAGCCCTGTCTTTTACTATATCTAGGGTTTAAAATGCAAAAATTACTCCAGCTCTAGACAGTGCTTTGGGGTTTTTTGTTAGCTCCAGATCAGAACTTCCAGTTGTTTCTGCCTTTGAAAAAACATGAACCTCATGAATCCTGTGAAATGTTATGACATATGATGATTATAAAGAAAAAGGCTTTATCAATAAAACACTGCCCTTGAGTAACTCTAACTTCGAGTAGGCATTGCTTCAAATAGAAAGTCATTTCTTCTCTTAAGTCAGACACTTGGCATAAAACAGCAGTAATTAAAATAACTTTTTTTTTTGGGGAAAAAAGGGAATTGAACTTTAATAATTAAATTATATCCAGAGCCTAGTGTTTTTCTCAAAACTGAAAGTAATTTTTTACTGTCTTCTTTGTATTAACAGGTCTGTAGCTTTATCTCTTCTCATGGTATTCACATCAGCAGCAAGTAACGTTAGAAGAATAAAGTCTCTCAGGCTTTATATTAAGGATTCAATTATTCTATATAATTAGCCCTGATTTGTTAAATATTTGAAACATTTTCTACTCTTAGGTATGGAACAGCATACTAGAGTGATCAGAACCACAAATGACTTGTACCTTTACTCAGAAAATGCTTCTTATCAAATAATAAGGAAGATAAAGCCTAAGTCTCTCTCTCTTTCTGTTTGGGTTTTATTCCCACAAGAAAGATCAGTTTTGTCCACAATATCTTGTGTATTTCTATTCCCTTGAAATACAAAGAGGCAATGGATTCTGGTATAATTTAGGTAGATTTAATGAAATATATGAGTTGTAGCTTGTGCTTTGAATATAAAATACTTGAGTGAGGCATAAGGCTGATGCCATCATTGTCACCCATCTGGTTTTTCATTCTTCTGTGCCTGTTTTTGAAACACTTAGGGCTGTGGAGTCTTGGGAATAACAGTTTTTGCATGCCACACATAGCAAATCTTTCCAAGGTCACGTTTCCCTTTACTGTGTCTTCTTTTGAGAAAGCAGGGCAGACTTACCCTACAAAATGAGAAAATAGTGCTACTTCCGCACTCAGAGGCTGGCTCTTACCTCATATATATGCTACTTTTCCATTTAATTACAAAGTGATTTCTTATCTGGTGTCAGACAGCATCAAGAAAGTCGCTGCCCAGTATCACTGATAAGCATTACAAGTTTAACAGAAATTACCTTTTCTCCCCCCCCTACAGTTTTTCCTACTGAAGTACAGGTTCAGTAATGGAGGGGCTATTGATCTGGAAGGGGTCTTAAATAATTCTAAAGTTCCTGAATTATTAGTTGGGGAGCTATCAGATTAATTGTGGTCTTCCGTAAGGGCACGATGTTGTGACTGGAATGGGTGTTATGATTGAAATAATAAACACTCCTTAATATGTAAAGATTGATTAAAGGTCTTCAACCTTCTTTTAAATTAACAGAATATCCATCTCTGTTTCTCTTTTTACATAAACGCATATATTTTTATTTAGCGATAAGAACTAGTGTTACTCTGATGGACAGTAACTGATGTTACTCTGTTTTGAGAACTTCTCTTTTTCTCCTTCATAGTATAGTGTGAATCTTATCTTGTGTACCTGGCCTGTTACACAAGTCTCAACTCTGCAAAAAAAGTTTATAGATGCTAACTAAAAATGTAATATCACTGTATTTTAAAGTGCGTTAGCTTTAAAGAAATCCTGCATGTGTCCTGTTTCTTCTGGTACAAGATGACATTGACTATCATAACATAAACATATGGACGTTGCTCTCTAAGCTAGTTGTCTGTGCTTCTTCATCTGTAGTCAGAACAGAGAGAAAATATTGCTCTCTGGCCAGTTGTCCCATCTGTTTTAAACTTTTTCATGAGTATTTTTATTACTTAAGTGTCATTTAAGTATTAAGTATTTAATTGACCTTGTTGAAGTTATTGCTTAAGCTGGTGCTGTCACTAAATCACCCTCCTGTAATGAGAGACACTCTAGACAATTAATTAAGAAAATACTGGATTTTAAAAGATGTCTGAAATGAAGTGAGTACCTCTATATAGAAAATCATTCCATTATAACTATTTCATGTATTATTTATACGGCATTTCCATCCTGAAGACCCATTGTAGGGATCAGGCTGTGGTGAACACAACCACTAAGTAATTTTCTCAATCAGTTGAGGAATATATTTGTAGACTGTACAGTATCGCTGAGAGAAATGGATCACTGAAGTCTTCCCCCTTTTTTTACCTAAAATGAAATTTTGGAAGAGTAAGCTATTTCAATACAGAACTGTGACTGCAAGAGTGGCTCCTTAACTGCAGTCTAGCCCTGGAGACACCTAAGCTCCATGAAAAGCTTTACCGTTCCGTGGTGCCTGGCATGCTGTGGCAGCTGAGGTCCAGAACTGCCCTGGTTTGGCAGAGCTCATCGCTTTGCTCCTTAAGCTTGGCTGGGATCCAGGAATCAGATGTTCTGGGATCAGAATTACCTGGGAGAGCTGATTTCGTAAATGTTCCCAGACCATACAGTGTCCGTGGACAGCTACATCTCCTCATAAAATGCCATGGCAGCCGCTACTGCTGGGAGAAAGATGGTGCAGCTCCCTATATCATAGAATCATAGAATGGTTTGGGTTAGAAGGGACCTTAAAGACCATCTAGTTCCAACCCCCCTGCCCATGGGCAGGGACCCCTCCCACTAGACCAGGCTGCTCAAAGCCCCGTCCAGCCTGGCCTTGAACAATTCCAGGGATGGGGCATCCACAACTTCTCTGGGCAACCTGTTCCAGTGCCTCACCACCCTCACAGTAAAGAATTTCTTCCTAATATCTAATCTAAATCTCTCCTTTTTCAGTTTAAATGAAGCATTGAATATAGCATTATAGTCCCAGATAGTCATCCAAGAAGTGTCTGCATGAGCTTGCATCCATGGTGCGCATTGCCTTGCAGACTACCCAAGCTCCTAGACTAGAGGCTCATCTGAACTAGCTAAAGAAAATAGTTCTAGCCCTTTAATGGCTTTGCATATGAAATGGTTTGTCTGGAATTTGAACCAGAATCAATTCAGTGACCCAGAAGAGAATATGGAGTATTGGTGTGTGGCATGCTCTGTGCAATTTGTCACAGCAAATAAGCTGCTGCAGAGGCTACTTGCTGCAACTGTTGTATAACATTTTCTATATACAGTTTCTTTAGCAAGCCTACTTGGCTGTAACAAGAGCATGAATTAAAATGGTTAGGAGTAAGAAAAGGAAGGCTTTCTACTGGCTGTGCTGAAAGAAAATTTCTTTTGACTGTTGCTCCTCATTTTGCCGTAGTCTATATTAAAGTAGGAAATAAACCCCTTCTTGACCCATTGTTCTAGCTGTGTTTGAACTGTGGTGATCTGGGGCATCTATGTACAATTTAGAAATTATGGTTGACATCATGACATTGTTATTATATTGCAATATCTCTGCATATCTGCGTTTGCTCCCAAATGCCTGCTAGAGGGATAATGGACACTGTACTTGGTGGATATGTTTTGGCTTGCATATAAGAAGGACTGGTGGCACTGGGAAGATTTGTTTTCTTGCAAAGACCTAGAAAATGCAGTGCAGAATATGTCCACATTGGCAACAGCATGATGACAGATACTGATTCACAGACAGGGAGGAAAGAAACTTTTTTTTTTAAAGAATGAAATATTTAACTGAAGGACCAGAGGAGGGTAGGGGAAGTGGTTTGACTACAAAGGTGCCCCATGTCCTAAAGACAAGTCCTGAAATGTATGAGGAGGATTTTGGACAGTATGAACTTCTCCCAGGGGTGAAGTCCATGGTGATTGGAATGTGCCCAGCGTTGATGCCCCTCAGTTTGAATCCCCTCAATGTCGGCTCCTATGCCTGCATCAACTTCAAGTTTCATGTGATCCCCCTGAGTTGCACATAACTTTCTTCCTACCCACATTTATGTCTTACTATCACAAAGTAAGAGCAGTCATACAGGATCAGACTAAACATCTGTCTAGTCGGGTATCCTGTTTCTGACAGCAGCCTGGGGGAGCGTATAAGAAAATGTCAAGCATGTAATGATCCTTTCTTGGTGTACTCTCCTACCTTCTACTGAATCATGGCTTTGGGACTTCCTGAGCCAGAGATAATACTAACATTTTTCATCCCTCTTCTCAATTCCATTAGTGGTGCAAGCCTTGGAGACTTACTTTCTGTTTTGTCTAAAACCATTTCCTTATTTTCTTATATGCAGTATCTTAGGCAAGCGCTCTTTCTTACGCTGAACTGTAAAGCTCACATGTCTTTTTCCCTGTTTAAATTCCTCTTTGGGATTCTCTTCTTCCTTGACATCTACCAGGATAAGTTCGTTGCTAATTTATTTCTATTTACTCTTAGTTAGCCACTCATTAATGTGAGGGGAAGGGTGTGGGGGTCCCTAGGGAAGCTGCTGGCTGTACAGGCTCCAGCAGGATGGCTCCATTTTAGTTCCATTTAGAGAGCAGCGAGGAGTTAAGGTGCTCGGTCCAAGACAAAATAATTGAAAACTAACAGTTCCAGGAGCCTTTCAACTCTGGAAACCTGGCGTTTCTGTGCAAGGCAAACCTGTTGTGCAACCCAGGTCCCAGTATGACATGAAGCAAGCCAATTGCCACTTACACTGTGTTTGAATGATGTGGATAATCAAACAGTATAATCATTTATTTGCCCCCTGGTACCCAGCAAGTTGTGGCTGGTTCTTTTCTAAATCAAACCTTGTCTGAAAAGGATAAATGGTGCTACACTGCACGCTGCCTCCCTCCCCCTTCTCTGCAGCAGGAAGTAAATGCCTCTGTGGAAGGACTGTGGTGTGAGCAAACACAATATTGAGCCAGGAAATGTTTATGCAGGAGCATGTGAAAACCTGAAGGAAAATGTAGATCTAAAAAAATCCCATATGCAACAACTGCTTCCCCCTCCCTGCCAAATGTAAAGGAGTTTAAAATTACTTGGTATTTTAATGCACATGGATTTTCATAAAATAAATTCTAGTAGTACTATAATTCTGAGTTAGACCAGTTCTTTCCAACTTCAGTATTGGCTGCTTCTCTTGGAGAACTCGATAGTGTAGTGTTGGTATTGGCAGGAAAAGCGGATCCATATTCTTTCTAGCCGTAGATGTATAAGCCTCTAGGCCTTACAGTTGAAAAAATTGTCCTTACTACTAAACTGTTATAATTGTAACAATTCAGACTACTGAAATTCTTATCTTCATATTAAACGGGAAGGAATAAGTAGAGAGGAGGTAATCTCTAAAAACTTCATACACAGGAAAGAAGCAAGAAATATCACTGAGTCATTCTTTGTCACATAGTTGCCGTCTCCAGCTATGACAAAGAGTTATAATTTTTTTTTCTATTGCTGCTTTTACATGCTGATAGGTTTAAGTGAAGCAATTAAGCCACTGGAACACGAGATGTGGTCTATGTGTCAGCTAATCCAGTGCTGACCCCTACTTTCTCGTCTCTGCGGGAAGGTTCTCTTCTGCTTCAGCATCCAGTCAGCTACTTTGAATGCTCTTAATCCTACTCATATTTTGTGGTGTAGGCCAGGCCAAAAATACGTCCTCATAATTCAGTCCAGGCAAATTAGAAGATGTTAAGGCCTATGTTGAAATGGTTTGCCTTCTAGGCAAACTCATGATTTTATTACTCAAATGTTTCACTGTGAAAGCAATGTCTTGTTCCTCCTCTGTGTCATAGCAAAACTCGGCTGAAAACACCTGCTTTTCCATCTTCCCCTCCACTTCCAGCTTTCAATAATTTGTGATGCCATGCAGCTCTCTTTATGCACCTCCGTTTTTCAGATCAATCCCCCTCCTCCATCATTTTCCCCTCAAATTTAGAATCCTCCTATTCTTGTTGCCACACAGCCTCCCTGTTGCCAGCCATCTCTCAAAGTCAGTGAAATGTTGCTGTTCTTGTTATTGACAAACAGATAAAAGAATCTGGTGAGCAACTTGGCTATAATAAATGAAAAAAGGTCTTTCTATCGTTAAGTAGGTTATGCCCTGCTTTTGTATTCTGCTGCATAACTCTTGCTTGTTGAGATCAATTTTCAACGGACCGATCATGGGTTAATTTCACATTTTCTGGATCTGAACTACTTTTGGGTGTGTTGGAGGCCACTTGTTAGATGCCTAGCAGCAATGCTAATTATTCTGTTCTTTTTTCAGGTTTTCAGTCGTCCAGGGTGATATACTGGTTAAAAAAGTGTGTTCTAAATTTCAGGGATGGAAATTCTTGCTTATGCCAAGGAAATCTTCCAGTGCTTTGGAACAGAAAACCTGGTAATAAGCTAGGATTTGGAGGTGAGAACTTTTCATATGTAAAAAGTTTCTTTTATTGTCCTTATGGACTGGACTAATACCCTATCAACAAAGCAGCTGCTATGCTGGTAGTGGGGTCTGGGCTTTAGGCGTAATTTTATGAGTTACTATTTTGTGGAAATAAACCCATACACATTCTAACTTTTACATGAATGTCTCTGACTTAAAAATAAACAAAAAACTACCGCACTCAGATGCAGTACAGTACTCCTCCTTTTTGTCCGCTTGTTTTCATTTTGATTTATTTGAATGGAGGTGGGTACTGAGCTAGAGGATACAGACATAGAAAATAGATATAAGCCAGAACCTCAGTTAGAATTATAAACTAAAATTAAAGTAAAAATTATAAGTGCATGCAGCTGTGTTTATATGCCAATTGGCATATTTTCTCTGCTGGTGTGCCATTAAATTTTAATTTTTTTTTTTGTAATACTGGCAAAAGTACTATTGTCCTCCAAATGTTGAATCTTTCCCTGACGTCCAACTGTTGAATCTTTCCCTGCATTTTTGGTTTCAAAGCTTGCTCTGTGCTTCTTCCTCCTCCTTTTACTACTATTACTACTTCTATTATTATTAATACTAATAATTGATACTAGTCAAGTAGTGTTTAAGACACGCTAGCTATTACAAGAATACACCAAAGTGATGGCTCTTGCTTTGGAGAACTTACCCTCTGACACAAGAGATAAACCAAGATACACAGATGGAAACTGCAGTGAAACTGTATTCAGGAATACAGCATATGGAAGCTGACATATCATTAGCATTATTGTTGCTGAGGTTTTTGAAGGCATCAGTGAAAGGAAAAGATGAAGGTAGACTTGAATAATGAAGTTGCCATGTAGTTATTTGTAGGGGTTTCCTGCCCCTGAGGGAGAACATTGCAGAAGGCACCAACACAGTTACTTAAAAACAGAAACAAGTAAGCATAGGATTTACCATGAGTGAACTAGGGGCTTAAGTCTGTCTCTTGATATACAAAATAGATACGAGGGTCTGAGGAATGGGCTGCAAATGCAAGTAAAGATGAAGATAAGTATCTTATGTTTTATGTAGTAGAGAGGGCTGTATAACAAGTGATACGCGGATTATAGTGAAGTAAGAGCCTAGGTCCAGTGAGTCATGGATGAACTAGTCTCTAAGACTAGGTTCAGCGCTCTTGGGCATTGCCTTTCTGTGCTGGTGGTCTGGAGAGGTAGGGCTGTGTCTTGTAGACGTCCAGATTCTGAATCCACTCCTTCATTCCTGCTTTTTCATAAGGTGGAGTGGCTGTTGAATTATGACTTTGTGTGGGTGCTAGCCATCACCTGATTCACTCTGAAACTGTATCTCTAGCCTTTCAGTAGCCCTGTCTGAGCTACTCTATCCCATCCTGGCTGTATTGCCAAGACTGCACAATTTGTATCCAGCCACAGGTTAGCTGTTGCTTTGTTCAGTGTGGTATTGTTGGTGCTGCTAAAGTTGTGGTTGAAGTTTGCGGCCTGGAATTGTACGATGATGTTCATGGGCCCATTAATGGGTGCTGCAGATGCTCTGAATTGTTAAGGTATTGGTGTTCTGCTGTGCCAAACAGAAATTGAGGAGGCCTCAGGTGACGATAAGCAGGATGGACACTGGGTACTATACTCCAGAGCACCTTTTAATGGACGTAGAGGCAGGTTGTTGGCAAGGTGTCATGCAGGAATGGTTGGAACTTACCTATTGGGTTCTAAGCAAAATTTAAGAGATGTAAAAGCGTATTTTTTAAATAGTTGATTTGTCTGCTTGTGTGTCAAGAATTCACTGCAGCCTCTCCATTCGTCCCTCTGCCAGATTCATTGTGCTGTAACTCCTTTGCTCACCATGTTTCCTACCTTCCAAACCAAGACTTTGATCCTGCGTGCCTCCTCTTCTTCACCCTTCTGCGTGAAACTTCCCCTGCCTGACATGCACTGCAAGGACTTGGTGGCAAGTGTCCTATGTGCTGAATAATTCAGCCACTTTGCTGTCCTTTTCACTTCAGTTATTATGAATTTGAAATCATATTTTTCACTGAAATTGTATTGACGTTGTACTGTGTAGTTTACCATTTGGCTTATTTGCTATATTTTTTAAACAATGCCTGCTATCTTATCCATTGTTTTATAGACATGTAAAGGGCTCTGAAAGCAGTTAAATAGTGGAATTTAGCAGTGCACAGTATATTTTATTAGGATTAAGGGTTTGTAAATTAATATAGTAGTTCTGAGAGCTTCAGGATATACCTACCTGAAAAAATAGCAATAGTAACTTGATATGGTTTTTGTATGTTTGCTTTTAGTTTGCAGAATGTCTCTGAGACACCAGCTTCCTGCTAGCCAATTTATTTTTTAGATAACAGGGACTGTCTAGAAGTACATTCAGAAGGAAAACACAGTAATTAATTTGTCACTGAAACCTGAGAGGTCCTTTTCCTCATATAGGTGATAATGAAGGTTTTGCATGTAATTAGCAGGAATAATTAGCACATTTCTGGTAACAAATAGACTGAGTGGTTCTCTGCAAATAAATTAATTGTTGTGCTAACACAGGCAATTGTCTCTTTATTGTCTGACAATGCCCCTTGTTTGCACTAAAGCCTATTTCAGACCTTAGCAGCTTTACACAAATAGGAAAGAGAATCTATAAAATTGTACCTCATCCATCTGCTTCTGAGAAACTTCAAGACCACCAAGGGACTTGTTTGTCAAGACTTGTTAAACAATTTGTAATCTTGAACGTGTGTTTCACTGTATTAACAAATGAATTGTTCAAATCAACTTAGTGGGTAAGCCAGAAAAACCACGTTAATCAATCAAATGCTGACTCTGGGCATCTAGGAAAAGAAATGTCTCTGAAAAATAATATAGCAGTAAATTCATGGCAAAGCTGAACAAATCCCAGAATTCCACATATAATCATACAACCAAGCGGAACTGTTTTTATATGGTAGATGTTCCTCATAATGCAAAATCACACTGTCGTGTGTGTGCCCTTTGCTTCACTGCTGTGAAAAGCTTCACGGGTCTGCTACCATGTCTCCTCTGAGCAGCCTGAGTTTAGACAAGGCTTAGTCAGCCCATATTCTCTCTTCATTTGCTCTTTTTGGGAGATCTAAAAAGCTACTATTGAGTTAGGCTTTCTCCTTCAGGTGTTTTGGTTTATCCCTTTTCTCTCTCTTTTTTTTTTTTTTTTTCCCCTGTGTTTCCTCTGCTTAGAGACAACTGTCATCTCAGCAATAAGCTTACATTAGCTTCTGGGTCTTCATAAATATGGAAGGTGTTGGTTATGGTGAAGTCTGCAGATAGGTTTCATCCGTCTGTGCCTGCGCAGAGGAGGGGAAAGGAAGAAAATGTAGTTTGAAGATGGGATGCTGCAGGTATAGGGTTGGGTAAAATCATCAGTTTTGTTTGTGGGAAATATTGGCTCTTCTATTTCTTGTTACAGTAAATAAGAATTTTCCATTCTTCCTCTGGGATGAAAACAATGAGAATATAATTGATGGGTGTCTCTTTTTCTTTGAGGGTAGGGTTACTGCGCTTTTCCAAAATAACAATTTGTAATTTCATTTTCAAATGAGTATTTATATTGATGTGTTTTTTGATTTTTATTTTTTCATGGTTTCCCCACTTTTTGCTAGTAGCCATGGCACTGTGCAGTGCTTTTATGAATCAATGTTAGAATAATAACAGTATAAAAATTAAAGTAAATCTCAGAGCATAATGCCAGCAGTTTTTGAAATGAGTGTCTAAAACTGCAATAGAAGAAGCAGTCCTGCATTTTTTAGTGACAAATATTTAATAGAGATGGTTTTCTGAAAAAAAAAAAAAAAAAAAAAAAAAAAAAAAAAAAAAAAAAAGCAGTAATTTCCTAAACCGATGTTTTCTGGCATGAAGTGCTTCAGTGAAAATTTAACCGGTGGACATACACATCCCTTTTTCCTGCCTTATTGGAGAAATGCTACTCATTGTACCATCGTACCATGTAGTCATTGTACCATTCTACCATGTAGTTGACTAATAATGTGTACAGGAATATGAAAACCAACAACAACAACAAAAACCCCACAGCCAAACAATGCTTTTGCAAGTGTCTGTACAATTGTGAAATTTAAGGCTCGTCCATACTTGTAGCTGGTTGACTCCAATCCCTTTGCACTAGTGTGGTGCATGTCAGCCAGTTGTTGTGAATCATGTCAAGTGGTACACACCTTTGGAAGTGTTGAGGTGTTGGCTGAGTTAAGTGAACTTTGTGACTATAAAGATAGTCCCTACTAACAGCACTGTTTGTGCATCTGTCCAGCCTTCCCAGGGATATCTTGCAAAAATTTGTTTGGCTTCCTCTACTGTTTGCGTGTGTGACCACCTAATGTCCAACAGTCATCATGGCAAGATAAGTTCTGTGTATAAACGATGGTGTGGGTGGGATGTAAGCCCTGGATACTGTGCACTCAAGCCTTTTGCATGAAGTTTCTCAGTCCTGAGCTAACATTTGGACTTTATTGTCCAAATATGAGAAACCTTGTTAACAATGTTAATATTAATTAACAGTTTATATGGCACTGGAGAGACAAATGGTTAATGAATAATCCTGGCTCAGCCAGCACAAAGTAGGGAAGAGGGGTTCTGAATGGGCTGCCTCAGTACTCGGATCAGCTTCAGGACCTCTGGATTGTTTGCAAGGTGTGTGGCTTCTGTGGGATGTGAAGGCTTCTGTCTTTCAGCTTTGTATCCTCTTTCTGTTTGCTGCTGGATTTTTAGGCTACCACTGTTTTGCCTGCTTGGTCTAGTGTAAATTTTTTGTTCCATTTTTCTTCCCTTTATACAAAGCCAGCACTTACACTTGTGTGGTGTCTCTCTACCGACATGCTTGTTGCTCTCTGTCTCTCTTTACCAACTCTCAAGAAAGCTAGCTGACCAAGATGGTGCCACTGCATGAGTTAAATGATAGAAGGCTTGAAGGAAAACCAGTTTTATTTTAGCAGCAGAGGCAGAAAAGGATTCTCATTTTTCTGTCTCACAGTTTCATTAGCGCTCTCAGCTTTGAGCCAGCATGGGGCGTTATGAGGTAATTTGGCCATGGCGTACTACGCAAGACTTTTCAAAGAAGAACAATATTTTATGCTTCTTTAAAAATTTTAGTCCTTTTTAGTTACTGCAAAATTCTGTTTATCTTGTGCTATGCTGATTGTTGACAGCTAGAAAAGAGAATTTAGGCCAAAAGATTATTTGTATCATGTGGAGGTGGCAATAGAAGTCCTGGTATAGCCTGGCAGAACAGTTGTGATGGTCTGTGATCTGCTCTGTACTCCCTTTACTCTCCGAGGGCCCCTTGGCTGTTACCAGGTGCTGATGTGTAACCTGTCCGAAGTGCCTGCAGCCCCCTCCTTGCTGCGTTCCTTAGCGCGGGTCTCTTAATGAGTAGGGTGTACATTAAATCCTAAGATGGGGCTGGTAAGCCCGGCTGTGTAAGAAGGATATATTCAGTCGTGTGATGAGATATATGTATTTCTATGAGGGTCTCACCGTGGGGTGCGTGGTCATACGTTGGCAGTACGCTTGGTTCCAAAGAGGGGACGAGGCTGTGGCAGATGGCCTTGGTCTGTGTGGCGGCCACAGGGCTGGGCATCACGAGACAATGGGTTAAGTGACTGCATGATTTGTGCTCGTGACAACTGTTGACAGAAGAAAGATAAAATCCAGGATTAATATTGTTCTCGTTAAAATGTTTCCTTTGGTGCTAATTCTGCCTGCTGAGATACGCTATTCGTATTTGAACTGCTGCTGTACACAGAAATTGGTAGGATGAACCAAGTGTAATTCCTCAGCTTTTAAATAAAGCCTAGATTTTTTTAAAGAAAGTAAAGATTTTTTACTTCCTGTTGCTTGAGAGACTCCTATATGTAATCATAGCATCATGGTAGTGAAATGGATGTCTTCTCCCTTTACTTGTGTAGCGTTTATAACAATGAGCTAAATTCACGTTCTTTGTATTTTGTTTTACGAAACCACTTGCAAAACTGTTAACCAACACAAATTAAAGGATCAGTTGCTGATCCTGCATCTCAGTGCTTTATCTACGTTTTGCAAAACCGAAATAAATCGGGGTGTGATAGACGTATTTTAGCAAATTTCTGCAGTGACTTTATAACAATTGAATAACACCCGGACTTCTTGGAATTACACACAGCACAGCTGTACATAACAGTGGGTAATGCAGACACAAGAATTCGTAATGTTCCAGATAGTTCTCTAATATAGTCCAAAATCCAGTACAGAGGAGGACAACTTTAGCAAAAAGGTAGTTTAATTTTTCATGATGGTTTTCTCTGAAGGCTCAGTAGTACTGATAACTTTCAAAAGCCTCCTGGAATTTGCTTTTAGCCATTGCTGGTACCCTGACTTTACATGGTAGGATTAACTGAGGACACTTACAAGAGCTGCAAAAGGTTTTCTTTGGCTGTTGTTTAGATTTTTTTTTCCTCTTGATTTAGTTTTAATCTAATCTCTTCTGGGCACCAAGCAGAGCTGAAAAGTGAGTGACTTTTTATCTAAATTGCAGTGATAGCAATTGATCAGGTTTTCATCATCTGTCTTTGCTGTCATTGGAGCTTCCTCTGTGATCTGCAGTTGACTGAGAGAAATGAAAACTTAATTGAATTCTTTAGCTCGCTAGATGTTTATTTATAGATAGGTATGTTGAAGCATGGTGATGTAGGGCAGACTTCTGTTTCTTGCCACGAATATAAAAGCTTTATTGATTTTATTGAGAGCGGGAACATATTTGAATTCTGTGAAAAAGCAGGATGTAGCTTTGTACCACGACATGGGAGTTGGTCATGATGACTGACAATAGAACACAGAACTGGGTCATCCTGGTAAGGTTTCAGGTAACGCTTATCTCCCACCTTTTCATTTTGTTACTGAGTCAAGGACTGAAGGTTTTTAAAGAATGCATTTTGCAAAAATATGCTAGTCCCACTACCTCTGTGGAATCTGATAAATACCTTGTAGAGTCTTCAAAAAGCGATCCAACATTTGGTTTTTACTTCTGCTTCAGTTTCCCTCACATATAATTGACATTGACATGGACATCTTATTATACAGATTTTGCACCATTAGAACAACAGCATCACTGCGCATTAAGTAGACAAGAAGCAGAGACGAATTCAGCCTCGTCAAATGAAAATTAACTTCTTAAATGTTTGTGAGTAATAAAAAGCACATAAAAAGCATTTACCAGAAATGCTTCATTTTTGGCAGCTGCCAGAAGTATTAGCTTAAACTGGAAAAGCAGAGATTTTAATTGCAATATGCTGCCTGGTCAGTACAGCAAAGTTTTCTGAGGTCTTACGCCAGGTAGATATATTGTCAGTACCAACTCTTCTAATCACTGTGCATTGACTCCACCAACACACGGGAATTCTTCTAGTCCAAGTTAAATATTAACATAGTTCTCTGCTTGCAAGCTTTGTGCTGCTTTTTAACTTAGAAAGTAGTCTCCTTGACCAAGGATTTGATCAAATGGGGGAGGAAAAAACCCAAATCACCAAAATAATGCCTTAAACTTAAGTTTCATTTCCTTTAGAATGGAGGCGGGCATAATTTCAACAGTTTTTTAATTGAATCCTCTTAATGATGCTCACTGAAGTTCACCAACAAAATGCTTTGAAACATTTATTCGCTTACAATCTACAAATTGCAAATAGCAGCTGAGCCTTCATTGGATGTTTTTAATATTCCAGAGGGGTAAAAATAGTTTCTATGAGCATTGGAATTTAAGCATTCCTAACACTAATTGAATGTTTCCAAGCCAAGTAAATAACTCCTATTAAAGTTATGGGTTAAACTGGAATATATTTCATAGCAGGAAGACAGGTTCTAGGGGACAGTAGCTTCTTCTGCCTCCTGAGAGTGTTATTAATTCAAATCACTCATCAGTTGTATCCTGTCATTTAATCTGAATGAATGTACGTCGTATGAAAGTTGCTGTGGATGGCACTGTCCCTTTCTAGTCTGAGGAGTGTTTGTTGCTTTGATAGTAGAAAATGAAATAATATGCACTGAGCTAATAAAATGTTATAGATGCTGTCAGTGCATGCTGAAATCTAAAGCTATGTAATGAAATACACCTGATTGTGTCTGTGAGCATTCAAAGGGATATCTGTGGATTACTGTCATCAATTATGCCTACTGCTTAATAAGAAAACAACAATAATGAATAGCCATAAACTTCAGCAGGAGGGAAAACCCCCTTATTTTAAGAATAATCAAAAAGCTTTCACGCCGGTGGTGAGACATATGAATAGGCAAATTTGTCCCTGCTAATTTTGAATTCATTATCAGGTTGAGGGTTCAACCATGAATCTGCTTTTTGTATGGAGGAGCTATGAAGGGAGGACAGGAGTAGAAAAAAGCCAAGAATGGCCTGCTTTCAGAAATAAAGGTATAGTGGAAGAACAGAGCAATTTCACAGCAAAAATCTTCCATGTGTTCTAAATATTAAGCACCAACCTAAGGTAGCCTGGCTTTTTAATGGCTGGTAAGAATCAGTTTCAGTTATAAGAAAAATGGATCCCAAATTTAGATTTTATTTTTGTGACTCCTCAAAAAAGAGGATAAGATATCTGCCAAGTTTCAATCTCTACAAAGTCAGCTCAGCCCTCGTAGGAGCAATTACGCAATAGCAAAGGCTGCCAAGGGCTGTTTTGTAACCAGTATCACTGGAATATGCAAGACTCAACAAGATGCTTATCCGTCAGGGGTGGTATAGGATTAGTGAAATTATACTGCAGGAAGCTTGGATTTAGATTCCTTTGAAATCCTACAGACTGAAATTTTTCCTAACCCCGATGATTCTAGGAACACATTGTAAGAGCTGTTACATACTAGTATCAACATTAAAAGAAAATGTATATATTTTTCAAAATATTTTTAATATTTTTGTTAATACTTTTATTCTTTCTTGCAAAAGAGGTTCAGTTTTGCCAGCATGAATGCATTTTACACAAAGTGTCTGATATTAAAAGTGAAAATGAGCAAAGCAATTACACACATGTACAGAGTTTAATTATGATTGACCTTTAATAATGATCATTGGCTATTTACATCTAACAGCAACTCTTCATAAGCATTTTTCCATGAGAAGAATAGGTGATCTGGAATTGATTACTTGAGGCCTTTTTGCACCAAAACAGAATAATGTTTGAGAAACAAAGTGCTTACAAAAACTTCTGTCTCTGAGACAGGGCCTTTAGATAGGAAGTTTCGTCCTGTATATGACTCCATGTCTACCGAGGGTTTTTTCTTTTCACAGCCATGGTTAGCATTCATATGGGTCTGGTTGTAGCTCTTGGGCAATGGATGTATGAGGGCCATTGTACTTTATTAGAAAACATTGGCTTCAGTGGGGCATTGCATTATATTAACCCAATATAGAGTGTTGTCCACGGAGCTTTTAATTTTTGGGGTGGTAAGATAAACTTCCCAACTTGATCGATTTGTGAAATTTTGCTTAGCAATATGGTTTAGTGATAGTTTTTGTCAGTGTTAGGTTGATGGTTGGACTCTATGATCTAGGTTGGATCACCAGATCCAACCTAGATGATTCTATTATTCTAATAAATTAGGTTAGAAGGGACCTCTGGCATTCAGCTAGTCCAAACCCCTGCTCAAAGCAAGGTGAACATCACAGTTAGACCTTGTGGTGAAGAATGAAAGAAGACCAGAGTAGTTCATAGCCAGTATACAGATGAAATATATGACCAACCAAAATCCCCAGTGAGTCCCAGAAAGGCAAAATGGCTTTTGAGGATGACGAATTTATGTATAATCCTCAAATGTACTTAACATCGCTCATGTTGTCCACTTTTGTGCTTACGTATGCTCGTAACAATTTTTCCACTTCTTCCTGGAAATTAATTATTCCTCTGTTCACAACACTATCTTATTCTTGCTCTGCCAGTTTATTTTAATCAATTTTTGCATTATTTTCTTTGTTCATAATCTAAAAATAGATCATCTGTAACAATGCTTCCAGTTTAGTCTTTTTTTCAGAGGTTCGTGTAGATTTCAGAAGCGTCAAGGAATCTCCTCCCAGGACCACATGTTCTTTCTCCTTGAATGAGCCAGCTCAGTGGCCTGACCGTACTAGTTTTTGGGTGGAATGTCAAGCAGAGGTTGAATTATATATGGAGCAATTGCTGTTTCTGTTGAAGCGAGAATACGATAAATTAACTTTGAGATTGTCTCAAATAATTAAAAATACTAATTCAGAATTTTTTCTCTTCCCAGTTGCTCCAGACTTTTGTGAGACTGATAAGACCACAAATGATTTCATATAACTTTATATATTTTGCCAAAGCATACAAGATGAGACTGTAGGTAACTCCTAATGATAGACGAGCACCTCCAGAGGGCAGGTCAACTGACCAAGGCTGATAGTCTGGAATACAGGATTTCTCTGTTAAGAACCATGTCCATCTTTATGTCCTCCTGACCTAGCAAACCATTTTGACTGAGGGCTTGACTTTATATTGAGCTAGTCAAGAATAGCCACTCCAGAATTCTTTCTCAATAATCGTGTGTGCCTATATATTTATTCCAACTACGTCTCCCTATGCTCTCAGTTATACCTAGTTGTTCATAATAGCCACTTAAAATTCATATGCTCTTTTAATCCCAGTTGAGGCATAAGCAGGCTCTAGGGGAGTCAGTCATGTTAACATTAATCTTTTCCTGAAGTTACAATGCTTGCTTGTAGGTGTTTTAGGCAAAATGCTATAACCTGGGTTTATCACAGCTAATTCTAACACTAGACTGAGGTATCACTGCTAAGGATATTCTGTTTTGTCCTCTCTCTGCAATTAGGTGCCTGTGGATCAGGATTACCCAGAAAGCCAATCAGCATGTCTAATGTATGTCTGTGTCTCTCTGTGATAGCAGAAGACTCCTGAGATGAGAGGCTACTTATTTAAGCACCTGAGTTAAATGCTAGTGTTCTGCGGGATGAATCACTAAGACCTCCATCTGCACAGAAGGCGGCGTTCAGACGTATGTTCTGACTGGTATATTTATGTAGCCTCTAGGACACCATGAAATTTTTCAGGTCTTCTACTGTAGTTTTATTTTCTACAGTTCTCTGCATAATTTTTAAGAAAAAAAAATTGCTGTGTAGTTTGAATATCACCAAAGCAGTGATTTCTGCCTTACTTTCAATTTAATTGTAGTGTGGTCTCCAAAATTCCATGATTTTTCAGTTACAGTTAAACTTGTAGTTAGTATGTGGTATCTCAAATGTGTGTAAGGAGAATGAAAGTACATGTGAAAGAAAGTTCTTGGAGATAAAGAAATGCAGAGGAAAGAACCTAAGACACAGGCAGGGAAGAGGAAACCCAAAGAGTTGATTCAGGAGAGTAAAGGAGCAAAAGACAAAGGCAGTGCCCTGAACTTGGTTGCAGTTTTACATAAATGTGCTGGATAGTGAGTTGTGGTGGCTGAGTGCTTTCATGAAACTTCTATCCCTACTGTAGGTGGGATGGAAGTTGAGGCAGTGTTTTTTTTGATTCCATACCTAAATCTGACAGAATTTGCAAGCTGGAAACCTAATTAAAACAAAATGCTCTAACTTGGTATGAAGAGTGGGTGATAGTCACCTGGGGTCTGCAGTTCCTATGCTAGCTCTGGAACACCATGCTGTAAGGTAGCAGTGAGCTGTATATTCTGAGGAAATCTGTTATCTTTTTGTACAAAATCCTTTTTTTGTCTTTTGATATACCTCAAGGTGATACCCTTCAACGATAACCCCTGCCTCCCTCCCTCTCCAAGCTCCCCTCCTCCCTAATAAGTAGGGATACGGCTTTCATCACCAGCTCCAGTGCAATTAGAAAACCCAGTCACAATTCAATGACCTTCTGTGCATTTTTATCTTTGAGGCTCAAGGAGAGAGCACCTTCATTACAAAAACTGTGAGACTTACCTAAATCATCTATTGAGCTTCTGGAAACAATCCAGAAGGTGATAGCCCTTCATTTCTACACACAAAGAGGTAGGTGTGAGCCAGAAGCATGTTAGGAAAGTGAACTTTCCTAGAGTGTAATGTATATTTACAAGAACCATTTGTTAAGTAATTTCAGACAGGTCCATTTGCATCTGATGCATCTGACTGTGGTTAATTTACAGAAAGTAAGTCCTTAAGTTAGTCAAGGAAATTCATCAGGGTAAATTTACCCACCCCATCTGCACTTGTTCCATTTTTCTCTCATGTGGAAAAGCTTTCCTGTTGCATTTAACCTCTGCACTTACCCATGTGACATTTTCCATCTTTATTTAGATAGAGGGAACAATGGTAGACGCTTCTGATGAAACCATGACCCATTGAAATTAGTGGGGAAACTCCTGTGGATTTCCACGAGGATTTCTCTCTTACAAAAGAACCTTTCTGAGAAAAGCAAAATACATTTAAATTTCTGCTTTGTGTTAGACAGTGAATGTAAAAACTGTTACCATACCTAATTAGATCACATTCTCCATTACACTGTTTTCCTGTTATTTGACCTGTACTTAACTAAGGAACTACCATTTCTGGGTGCATCATTCTACACGTAGAACTTAAAATTCCCACATCACCTTGACCTTATATTTTAATCAAATGTAAATATTTCTTTGGATTTTAACCAGTTCCTAATCTCTGATGCAAATGGCAACAGTTGGATTTCATCTTTTAATTCTTCTCTGTAAATTGTTAATCAAAATATTAAAAATAGCTATCTGATATAAATCCCATGCAAAACAGTTCTTGCCACGTTATGGTGAATGGATACTTTAAATTCTGATCTTCTGCTTTCTGTCTATAAACCAATTATTTAGTCTTATAATTTTCCTTATCCAGTCTCAAAATTTTCCTTAGGGCAGTTTATATTTAATACCGTATGCACTAATCCATCAAGTGAAAAATTGTCAAAGGCTTTCTGAGAGTCTAGATATCTGTTGCTGCTATAGTTCATGTCAATGGCTATTTTCCCTAGAACCTTGAAGTTAATAAGATGTTTTGATGTAATTTCGTTCATAAATCCAATATGATCTGGTTTTATCCATCTTTATGCAATTAATACATCTTCTATATCTTTAACACTTCTCCTACTGGCTTTTTTAGCCATTTCAAGTTAAAGCCACTGGAATTGAGGAATTCACCTATTTGAATCGCAGTGAGTTCTGGAAAATGTTATTGTTTCCACTATTTAGTTTTAGAGCACAGATTCTGTGAAGCAGTATGCTTGGTAACATGTTAGCTTAGACCAAAGTTAAATTCAACACCATTTCTTTTTTTTCTTTTTGTTACCTATATGATTTTTTTTATTCTTAGCCTGACATGTTCTTGCAGAGTCTATTCATGTATATTTTAACATATATAACAATCTGTATGACCTACGCAAAGACAAACGAGGAAAAAATGTCACTAAAAAGCAGTAACAATTGCTAAGGACTGGAGAGCAAGTGGAATCAGAACCAAGAGAGTATCCCAAGACACTTCGAAAGGGCCTTAGCAGCTGAGAAAAGGAGTGCTAGATATAGCGGATGCAGACGACAGATTAGAAAGGCAGCCAAAAATAAGGGTAACTGTTATTGTTGTGTTTGTATGGGTGCTTTTTTTTTCTTAAAAAATTTAGATGCGTGGGTGGGTGTTTTTTTTTTTTTTGATAACTTTTCTAGAATCCAACCATTCAACAGCCTCAAGAGTCAAGACATCTGCCTTGGAGATGTACTCGTGTTTTGACGAGCCTTAAAGCATCGTGATTTTTGACATAATGTTGAAATAAAATCTTTGATGCTTGACAGCTGCTGGCTGCATGGAACGCTCTTTTTTTTTTCTTTTTTTCCCCCTTTCAGCGTGATGTTTACTACACATGATAGGAATGTGCGTCATTTTAAAGAACAGTTTTAATTCCCTTTATCCAAAAAGCTTTCTGTAAAAGTGATAAATTCATAGGAGTTAACATCCTTTTGGTGAAGAATGCTGGCAATTTTAACAGCTGTATATGTATGTGTGTAAAAGCGCAGACTAGGGATAAAAGGCTGCGTGAAATTTTGCACATGGCAGCAGAAAGATGCCATCAGTTGTAATGCTGGAGCTGACATTATCTTCTTGGCATCCCTGACCAGTGCTCACTGTCCATTAGAGAGGAGCTGCAGCGGGAGGCTGTCAGGCTTCACAGAAACAAAAGCAAACGTCCCACAGAAGCAGTTGCAAATGCTGTTACAGCGCTACTAATGTAAGCTGTAAGGCCAGATGGTATGGCTCATATGGCTCATGCATATGGGGGAGCAATGCAAGCGTAGTCCCATTGTTGCAGAATAACTGTGGCCATGGAGACTTGAGGGAAGGAGTATGATCGTGTAGCATAGGAGTGGACAACTCGTGATGGCAGTCATGGCTTCCATCTCTCATCTATAGGGTGATCACAGAGCCAGTTGTGATTGATAGTTTACACTGGCGCTATGGCAGTCCTTAGGGCAATTTCCATGCAGCATTTTATTTTGTGTTTATTAAAGGTGGCATCTGCCCAGCTGCTCTTCACCAGCGGCGATCACTTTTCACTCGAGCTAAAGGGAAAGAGCAGTGACCTCTGCCTTTATCTGGTGATGGCGGAAACAATAAGAAGCCAATGTCCAAGACTTTGGAAAAGCCAAACACGAACTAAAACCAGTGCTATAAGAAATTTCAGAGGAAATGCTTGCTAGTTCAGCTGGTTTGCAGGTGTCCGTGGATGAGGGACATCAGTGAACAGAATGTTAAATGAATAAAGAGAAGCAGAGATGGCAACAGGGAACAGGGAGATGTTTGCAGAGCTTAGATGTACAGTGCTTGACGGAAGGTCAGACTTAGATTTCAAAATAATTATATTCACCTTTGGTATTGTTTTTTTTCTTTTTGTTCAATGAAACAGGACTTCATACACATTCTTTTCTCCTCCAAATAAGAGCAAGTGAGCAAGGCTCAAACTACTGGCAAACTCTCAGACAAATGGGAAATAAACTTTCCTTGATTTAACCAGGCCTCAATAATTTTGGCAAATTTTTGAATGTGCCGAGGCCTCACCACTACTTTTGGGGTCACTCCTGTGAGGTGCTGAAAAATCTGGACCGGAGTAAGCAGCACAATAGATTGTGTAAGGTCTTTTAAGTGTGCAAATTGCCCCATGACCTCAGTGCGATCATTTACATACTTAAATTAAACATATCCTGAAGTGCTTCAGCCAGAGCCAGAATGCCTGATGCCTTGTAGGACCGAGTCCTTGGAAATATAATCGATACATTTCAGTGCCAAAACTTCTTTACTTTGAGGGTGGCAGAGCCCTGGAACAGGCTGCCCAGAGAGGGGGTGGAGTCTCCATCTCTGGAGACATTCAAAACCCGCCTGGACGCGTTCCTGTGCAACCTGCTCTAAGGTGACCCTGCTCTGGCAGGGGGGTTGGACTAGATGATCTCCAGAGGTCCCTTCCAACCCCTACCATTCTGTGATTCTGTGAAAAAGGGGACAAAGTTCTTTTGAAAGTCTGTCCACTGGGCTAGGTGTCTAAATGTTGAATGCTGAGTTTTCCTGAAAATCTAGGCTTTAAATATCAATGCTAGTAACTTTTACTGATAACCAGTTTAGCAGAAACGTGGTCAGTATTTTTATTCCAGTCCTACATGTCATTTACACATCCTGAGGTGGGGGATTTAATATGAACTAAATAACACATGGACTGCTGTAGTTGTTTATTTATTTTGTTGCTTTAGACACACAAATGTAGGTCTGTTCCAAACAATGTAAGTTCTAACGTTTAATTAAATTAAAACACCGCACATTTCTGAAAATGAAGTTGCCTTTGATTTTTAAAATTTTTTCTTTCCAGATTGTCTCAAAATAAACTTTCAGTAGTGGTCATTGCAACACAGGTTACATCACACTTGTTTTCGTGCACATAGGGCCTCGGATGTGGTGCTAAACCGGTATTAGCCTTTGCTCTCCTTGCATTTAGGAAACACTATACTGCTAACTGCCATTTTATGGAAGTGGCTAAGGCTGTATTTATCTGTGCAAGGTTTACTGGTTGTGTTATGCTTACAGATTTCCATAATTAAGACTGCAAATTCCATAATTACAGCTGCAAATGAGAACCATTTTGCCAGAGTTTATTTTGAGTGTTCAATTCATGAAAAAGGGATTTTTTGGGGGGAGTGATACCACTTCAGTTACACCAGGATTTTTATTGGTCTACCAAAAATTCTTTCTTACTTTTAACAAAGCTATGACAGTGGAAGTTTCAGCTATAGGCAAGTCTTCTGTTTTGTTTAGTTTCCTTGAGATTCTAGTTGCTACCTTGTAAAATAACCAGCCATTGAGGACTTTCTTGGGAGTTGAATATGAAGCTGCATTTAACTTGACTATCATTACATACATACTCAAAATATTAAATACGAGAAAATAACGTAACGGCTGTTTTATATAAAATATGAGGAAATCTTAGTATTATTCAGCAAACTCATGATTACAAGCAAGCAGTTTAAACAATTCTTGTTTTTTTCTACATAAAAAAATATTGTGCGATAGTATGGAAGGTGTTTATGAACTTTATTCATCGGCAACCTATGATTTGTGCTTTGTGACAATCTTATACTCACAGAGGTTGACTCAGTGGCATAGGAATTACTCTAATACATCAGAAGCAGTTCAGGCTTGCAATTTTGCCACTAAAAAGTACTGGTTTTGGTGTTTTCTAGAAAGTTTTCCTCTGTTAGTGATGAGTCAAAAATCAAAAAAATCAGAAATGATGTCTGAATAAATCCTCAAGATGGCACACAGTGTAGTTCAAGATGTTACTACTTGTCAGGCTGAACTGATCAAGACAAATTCAAAGTTTGTGTCCCGTGGAAGGAAAAAAACCCACTGCAGTAATATTTAACTTCAAAAAGGGAAAACACATAAAAATGAGAAAGCTTCTTGAAAGGAAATTTAAAAGAGCCGCCAACAGGGTAAAATGATTAAAGACCTTACATTAGAGGCTGAGAGTAAAAGTGTACCACCTATCAAAGAAAAAATGTAAAAAAGAACCTTTTCCTAAAACCAGCTTGGGCATCAGTACAGCAACAAGATACTACTCAGAAGTGCAAATGACAGATCGGCAGGACAAGATGAATTGTGTCCCAGGACTCACAGTGCCATTGCGGGAGTTCTAGAAGAACTCAAATATGGAATTTTTAAATTATTATCTACAGTGTGGAATTTATGTTCTAATCAGCCCCATTATTAAAAGAATGAATAGTGTTAAAATGTGTTGCCTTCTTATAGAGTAATAACTAGTTAAAGATTAAAAACAGGGTGTAGAAAAAATGACAGGTTTTCATAAAGGGGTTGTCAGTGTGTTCTCCTGTAGAGTCTACAGTACAACCTGAACTACTCAACATGTTTATAAGTAATTTAATAAAAGTTTATGATGAGCTGCTTAACATAAAGGAGTGGGTGGATATAGCTTTTGGGTCAGGCTATCTCTAAACGGCAAGTTGCCAGAACTGGAAAGGTACCATGGAAGAAATTCTTGTTTTGTTTCTGTAGTCTTTCCTTAAGTATCCTGTGCTGTCCTCCTTCTGGTACGAGGTAAACTTTCAGTCCAACCTTCTTTGGCCCATTTTATCTTCTTATGAGTCAAGTGTGCTCTTGCCTATTTTCTTGATTTATAAGGCTACTGAAATGGGGAAAAAAAGTCAGGTAGTTGCAGTGATTGTTTCAGTCTGGAGTCTGTGGAGACTGCGTAGGTTTGTTACTTTTATTAATTAATTTACAGAACTTTTTGTCTGGCAGTGGTTGCTGAACCCTGTCAATTCATTGTCCCGCTATGTCCTCTGTCACTCAGAGCTCACCAGCTTTGCTGTGTTTCAGGCTGATGTCTCTAAAATGCACTTAGGAAGTTCTTTTTGTAGATTAGTTTAGGCCTGAAACAACTACATGTTTTTTTCTCACACATCTAGTGTTTCCAAGACTTCGTCCTGATTTCTTCCTGAGTGAGAGAGACAGATGGGCCTGATATCTTTAAACATTTCCTATCTTCTTATACTTACTTATCTTCCTAAAAAAATTCATGATAAAAATGGCGATTAAAAGCTTGTCTGATGATTCAGTCCAGCAAACCACACATATCTCAGACACTACAGACTATTTAGCACTATAGCACTGTTGATTCTCTATTTAAAAACTGGCCATGTAAACTTAATTTAAAGGCTCTGAGGCCCTGCAGTGTTGCTGAATCTAATAGTAATAATATGTTCCATACATGAGTGCTAGTGCTAACTTAATTCTGCTTCAGGATATCAAGAATCACAGACACCTTCCCAGTTAATTGCTGTGTTTAATTTGTTTGCTCAAGTAACATAATACTTTGGATTATAATAGAGACCAAAAGGTCTCAAACTGTTCATTGCACAGAGCAAGCCAAGAAATGCAGAAGAGGCCCAGACATGTTGAATATCCACCACGAAGAGCAGCTAGTTTTTTCCCATTATTTTGATAACAATTTGCTGACATGAAAATTGACTATTATGTAGTGCTTTTGAAATCATCCTGTACTGTGAATTCTTTAGTTTGAATGAGGGAAATATCTAATGGTAGCAGACTGCTTGTTTTGGACAACATAAAATGAACTGCTGTAAGCATCTTAAATGAAATGCTGGCTGAATAATCATGAGATTAATTACAATTCTGAACCGTTTTCTACCATGCCTGCCACAGAGCAGGCAGAGCAGACATGGTGCTCATTGGTGACTGGTTTTGTGGTGCATCCTCTGAATATTAGCGAAGTAAACGCTTAAGGCAGGAACTCATCATCCTTTGGCACTAATTTTAGCAGGTAAACTCTGATAAGCCTATCTCTGAACAGTACTGCAAAATCTCAGGGTACTGGAACTGTTGAAATTGAATCTATCTAATATTAAAGACCGCTATTTAGGCTAAAGTCAAGAGGCGCTAGGCTTTTGCCTTTCTGCTTCCATCTGATGAGGTCAAAACTTTCCATACATATGAGCTGTCTGATATTTTTTTCTTCCTTCAGAAAAGTCTATAGCTTCATAAAAATAACATAACTTAAAGTTTCATTGTCTCTGAGGTATCCTTCAATATCAGTTATCTAATCCTTAGTTGGGAGATTCTTCATAAAGGAAACTTTAAATTAAACAAAACATAGTTGCCCCAGATGACCAGAATCTTGGGAAGAGGCATCATGAAACTACAAGTTCTGCAACTTATTTTTCCTTGCTGACTGTATTTCTTTGCTATTCTTTGATATCCGCTTTCAAGATTTCTGCTGTAGCTGGAGTAAGCAGTAGATATGATGTAAAAGATAACTCTCTATCAGCTCCAGAGAGAAGCCATAATGGCACAGATAATCCTCTCGGTACGCAATGATTTCTTGAGGTGATAATTTATGTGAAGTTTATGTGCGGTATGTGTATTTAACCAACAGGACTGAGCATTTATGGCTTGAAGGAGGGTGTACATGCATTTTGCTTACAGGTGCTGAGTGTTTTTGCTTTCTGCCCTTTTGGAAGAACGCACTAAAATCTCCCTTTTTCCCAAGTTTGATACACCAAACATATTCATACCTAATTTCTGTCAATATGAATACCTAAAGAATTCTTTGAAAATGTCTGATTCACTTTGGCCCTGAAGGTTTCTCTGGAATCCATCAAGTGCACTGACTATCTGCATTGCCCAGTTGCTTGTAAAAATGTAGCTCGCTGTCATCTCTTCAGTTCAGCAACCCACAATGATGCAGCATAAATTTGGGAAACAGCAGCATTAAATTAGAGATGCAAGCTGCAGACTGTAATATTAAAAATGTGTTCTCCTACTGTGGCCTAATTTGCCTTTTTCTTTTTATGCTGATAATGTATCTGAACCCACACTGTGAGCAGCATGTAATAAGTTTCTAGGCTTTTGGCATCTGTTATGGACAAACTGTGGATTCTTTGCAGCTTCAAACAGCAAATGAAATGAGAAGATCGATGGAATTCGTGTCTAGATGTGTGACATGGAAATGTGCCTAAACAAATGTAATTTTGCAGCAGGAGCACTTAAATTGTGTTGAGGCTAAAAACCCAGATCTTGTTTATCACATGAATTAATTAGCTGAAAAACATTTCTTTCTCCCGTTGTTACACGAAGTAAAGGGCTGGGGATTTGAATCCTGTAATTCAGCATATGAAACTGCTGTCAGAACCTCTGGCTCAGGAAGCCCTGAAACCGCAGGATGCTGGAAGGGTAACCGGGGGAAGGATCACCGCGTGCTTGCCCTGCTCTGGTACTTTTCCTTAGGCATCTGGTACTTTTCCTTAGGCATCTGCTACTGGGCGCTCTCAGAGCCAGGGTATCGAACTAGATAGACCTTTGGTCTGAGCCAGCACCACCACTTTCATATAAGAATACACGTGATCGCAGGTGGTTTTGATCTCCAGCCCCTTCCAGGGCTGAAGCATGACTGAGGATGAATGAAACTGTGACTGGAGTTAATTTTAAAACACTGTTATTCGGGTTTGGAGTCATTTCAAGGAATGTTGTGCTGTCCAAAAATATGAAAATCCACTGGATATACAGTCCTACTCAGAAGAAGTAAATTATATATGTTCCCATACTCCTAAAGGATTTGGAGGAACAAAGAAATTGTTACCTTGTGGTTCAGCAACATGAGATACCTTGATGGGTGTTATACCTAACTCTCTACACCTTCCAGCATAGCCTGATATGTGTGTGCCTCAGTTTTACAGTAATAATCTGGAAATAAACATATTTTCTCATTCTCCTTTTCTGTTTTGGTTTTTTTTTTTTTTTTTTTTTTTTTGGTTTTTTTTTTTTTTTTTTTTTTT
>VYZM01008962.1:60266-130442 GCA_013398915.1 Dromas ardeola
TGTTTTGTAGCTCTTCTGGACAGAGTGCTTGCTCCCACCTCTGCTGGGTGAAGCTTTTAGGGTATTCTCCAGGGTGGATGGACTACAGGAGGGTAGTGTTGAGGTACTTAAGCTGGTTTTAACTGAGCTAATTTCTGTGCAAGGGTTAATCCACTTTAGAGTTTCCTGCAGGTTAACGTTGTCATCCCCCAAATTAGCTTGCAGAGTTCTGTGCTCTGGAGCCAAACTGTTCTGGGTACTCATTTTTTTAAAGCTGCTTTGTATATTTTCAGACTGCAAGTAGGTTAGACATACATTTGTGATCCTCCCCTGTCCCCTTTATGTGTTTAAATCCTAACTGAGGAGACTGAAAATATTCCTGCCTAACTTCTAACAATCAGAGGTATCTCATTTTTTTCCCATATAAAGCACGTCCCTGAGCCTGTCAATCTATGGATTCCTCCCTTGTGCCCACATGTCTGGTAGTTGCTTGCTGCAATGCTCTGGGTTAGGGCACAAATCCTTTTATTTTTTCTTTTCTTTTTTTTTGATCTGCATTAATGAGGACTTTGGAAGGTGTCCTGTTGTCTTGGTAATTCTTGGAGAATTTGGTGAGCGTGGAGACACGAAGAAAGTGATGTGTATATTTCACTCAGACCCTTATGCGTTCTCCCCACAGACAGTTCCAGTTCAGTACATTTTGCAGATTTCTGCGTTTCCCTTGCGAAAAAATCAGTTGTTGTGTCTCCAGCTCCCTGGCCTGAATACAGTCAGTGAAAAGGATTCAGAGCTGTCATGTTCAGGTTACCCAGCACTTTATTGTGTTCACCTACTGTCTTACAATAGGTCCTGGTTTTTTTTTTTTAACAATTATCTGAATTATACAAATACTTATTTTACAAACATACTTTAATCTATGCGTCATTCACAAGTTATTTTGTCAGTTAACTTCCTGTTAATTACTTGTGAACAAACACTATTATTTCTTCTCCTTGACAGGATAACTGATTCCACTGTTGATTGAGGAATTAAATCAAAGACCATTCAAAATGGCTGTGCAGGAATATTCAGCATGTGTGGACGTATTTTTTCTAAGTATTCACAAGACTCAGTCATGTTAACTTGCTTGCAAATGAGAATATATGAATGATTATAAAAGAATTGTAGCCCAGCCCGAGTGTACACATTTTTGCCAGGGAACCACCACGGTACTCCTGTGGTGGTGTCACAGACTGTGCCAGGGGGGATGAGGTGCTGAATGTTCTGGCATCCTGCAGAGCCAATTATATCACTCCCTGATTTCATTGTACTGCGATTCCTTCATATCTCTGAGATCCGTTTGGCTCACTGTAGTAAGAGAAATCTTTCCTTTAGGATGCAGGCACCACTGAGCAAACTGCGTTCCTAACTGTAGTTAGAAAGAAGAAAATATGTATGAAATTAGTGGTGAGTAGCTGGTCACTCTACAGTTCAGCCCAAGGCTTGTTTAAATTAACTGGAATATTTTCGTTATCGTCTGCTACATAAACTGGGGTTGGATCCTCAAGGAAGGTTTTATGAATGCCATCTACCTAATATTTTAGAGCTTTTTTACCGTCTGATAGAAGTTTCCAAACTCCATCAGTGTGGGAGGGAGAATATTCCGTTGCACACAGCTATGCTGAATGTGTTTTCTTAATAGATTTGTAGATGAATGTAAGAGACTATTATAATTGTCTGGCCTGATGTTACTGAGATGACAAAATTTTACTCTAATATTTTTAGGAAGCCTATAACTTCTCTTTGAGCAGTGGTGTACAGTACAGAGTGTATCATAAATATATACACAAATATATGTACATGCAGCTTAAATTTAATGAATGAGAATTCGGTTTGTGGTCAAATCGAAGATGGGAATTTCCATAGGGATTACAATTGCTGAAGGGTAACCCTAGCTAGAAAAGACTGATGTAATTAAAAACAGACTATTGCAGATAGATACATTGATAATACTTCTACTCCAGAAACAGAGTTGACATGTCTTCATCTATATTGTTTATTAAAACCCTACCTTTTTGCTTTGATTCTCTCATGCTATGCTTACAGCTCCTATTTGATGAGGAAGCAAGCATTCACGTTCGCTTCCTGAGTCTTTTCTTAAGCTTGTATCAGACAAAACGAAAGAAAAACAAAGATTGTCTGGAAATTCTGGAGTAATTTAGTTTTATAAATCCTTTCAGGAGATCCTGTGTTTACTAAGTGAACTACATGGGGTTAATTTACTAAAGTGTTCTGAAGGACTTAGCCAAATGAGAAAAGAAACATTACCTAGAGTTGCTGTTCTTTGCCAGGAACAAAAGTAAAACAAATCAGTGGCAGGATGAGTGGATCCGGTTAAATAATAACGTCTCTCCAGCAGGAAGTCTGTCTATCAACTGAAAGGTGAGACAGCAACATAATGACAATGCCCTGTGGATCAACTCTGAGGGCAAAAAAACCCCATCCCACAACACAACCCACCCCCAAAAACCTCTCAATGAAAATATAAGATGACAGAATTCACACCAGCATTTTTTTAGTCTTTGAGCTCAAGTGTCTGGAAACACATTTCTCCTCTAGGTTATTCACATGCAGATTCCTTCTTGTGGTGGAATGCCCCAGGGTAACCCAGAGCAGAATTTGGCCCGTTCTGTTTGCTCAGTGAGGCTAAGTGCTGCTTTCTCAGTGAAATACCTGCCTTAAAGCTGTACAGCTACGATATGCAAGAGTAGCTTTGGCATTTCCTTTTTTTTTTCGGTATAGGAGGTGAGTCCTGCAAAATCTGAAGACTTTTGCATGAAAATGAAGCGTGCAAGGGTAAGCGTCACACACGAGTTGGGATGTGGGGATGCATTTATGACAGCAAAGGTAGAAATAAGGCTTGACAGAATTACTATCAAATTATTAAAACATCTGCAAAAGCTTTTCAGTCTTTGGTGCTCTGTTATTTGTATTTCAGTACAAGATAAATGCAATGCTCCTAGGGCACGTGAAAATTCCCTGGAATTCGGCAACAGTTGTAAATACTCATTGTCTCTGAGAGGAAATCTAGTTATTTAATATACCTACATGTGAATTTAGCAGCTGACAGAAGTTTGAAAACTTTGATCTCCATTTCTAGGACTTTCGGCATATCATTTTTCAAAATCAGTATACTCTTTTTTTTTTTAAATATATGAAGTCTTCTCACACTGCTATCAAGAAATCCCAAATTGCCATTTGTGTGCTTAAAACATCTGCAGGAAACAAAGGTGTTGGGTTGTTTTGCAATGATCAGTTCAGTTCTCATTTCCATTCGGTAATTGCTGTGAAAGATTTACCTGCTGTAATGTAGTTTATTTTGTCTGGAAACGCCTTTGTTTCTGGGTATGGCTGCTAAGCAACAGGCCAGATATTTACTGTCAAACAAATAAAACAAAAGCCTCATCTGCCACTTGGAGGCCCAATGTCATTGTTACTGAACCACTCAACTGGGTCATCATATTTGAGAGTCAGCTCTAAACTTAGTTTTCCACCACACAGTTATTTAACTGTAGGAATCCTTTCAGTCCTGACATTATCTAGCGAGATTATAACTATATAGAAGTAGTCTAATGTCTCATATATTATTTATTTTAAATGATTTTTTTTTTTCCCCTTCATCACACTGGAAAAGGAAAACTTACCTCATGAGACAGTCTAATTTTCAAAAGTAGAGTTGCCTTCTCGGTTGCCCTGGAACAATGAGGGATTTCTTTCATAAGTTCCTGCCACAATTAGAGCTGACCCCTTCCCTTCTATTACCTCCCTTGCTCTGCCCAAAACAATAATCAAAATATATTTCTTGGAACCAATCTGGGGAAAAAAGAAAGAAAAAGAGCAGAAAACCCAAGTCCCAGAAGGAGCAGTCAGGCAGAAATGCTACTGTCAAAGGGAAATTACCATCAAGGCAAGTAGATAATCGATAGTAATCAAGCTGGTGGCTCTAAAATACATCAGTTTCCCTCAAGACTTGCACTGTGTTCATCTGCAATGGGTCAGAGGCCAAGGCAGACTGATTGCAATTGAGGTAAGCTTTTCAGAGAGGTCCAGCTGACACGACAAATCTGCAGTTTTTCATAGCTGGAACTTGTCACCTCCAGCAAGTGGGTTGCTCCATCCTCTTTCAGCACATCAGTGCTAGTCAATTTGGGAACCGTGGGTGACATCTGCTAGGTATCGGTACACGTACAGTTGTTTGGGGGCTAAACAGCGGGAGGCCATGGATCATTCTGAAAAGCACCGAGAAGTTTATTGGAGAATAATTTCAATAGTGTTGCTAAAACCTGTTGCCAAAAGTAGGCACCTACTATCTATAGCTCCCATGTACTGCACACCTCATTGTACAATAGGGATATACAAATACTTACATGTAAGCTAGGTAAATGAATCTTGGTCTTTTCACCAGATGTGCACTGGAAATATGTGCTCCTGGCATTGTGGAAGAAATGTTCAAGGAAGCTGCGGCACCAAAATGCCAAAGTATTCCGGAATTGCCTTTTGCTGTGGCGGGTTTCAGCATTTGTGGAGGAAAAAATAAGCAAGGCCTGAAAAACAGAATCTGCTAAACTGACTTCATGGATTTTGAAGCAGTCGGTACCCATACAAAGTCCTGCTGTGTATGGGTTGGAATATTAATTTTACAGGCTAATCCATCTGGCCATCTGCTCATCTGAAATTCAAACAGGGTTGTGTATTGCAAGTTAATAGCTTATAACAACCAATAGCTATAAATGATCAGCAGAATATGTCATTCTGTCTTGCTTCTCCATCAGTGAATGAGTGTGACATGTCATTTAATACTTCGGCTACTGATTATTCCTGATGGGGGGAAAAGGTGAGAAAGCAAATGACTGAGCTGGTAGTGATGTTTGGCATCTTGTGCATCCACTTTTTTGTTGCTCTCTCCTATGGTCCAATTATTATGGGTTGTGCCAAAGGCTAGAGGAAAGACTGTGTTTAGATCTTCAGATTGGAAGTAGCGTGACAAATAATTTCCTCTGAGAATTACTTTCCTGTGGAAAGAATTGGTCTTGACTGGATAGTCAAGACCAATATTTCAAGCTCTTGACTGGTCTGTGGAAACCATGAATATATGCAGTTTTTTTTCAAACCTATAAAAAACTTGATTTGACATGGTTCCAACAAGCAAACTGAGGATTTCTATGCAGAATTGAGAAATACATATTGAGCTTTTCAGTTTGCACCTGACTTTATTAAACATTCAGTAAATAGTTAATACTCTCTGAATCAACATCTTTAAATCACTAGTATTTGCCCAATGTTTTAAAAATTCTAACTCAGGTATATCAGAACCAATACTTGTCCTTGTGGTTTTTTTCTACCTTTGAACCTAAATTTTAATTATTTTGTTTGACAAAGGATGCTTTTTCAAACTATATGATCTGAGTAGCTGCTGAAGTCTTTGTCATGCCAGTGGTACACTTGAAATGTTTAAGGTTTTTTTAATATTATGATAACACTCTTTTAATTTATGTATCTTCTTGATATGACTATGGCATCAGTTATGTAATAAACATGAAAATCTAAGCAATAGTTAGTTATTAATTCTTTATGTTTTTATGGTGCAGTAACACAGCAAGGGGAGGATTTACAGAAATAAAATGTGAGGTAGGATCCTGCTCTGGGGTTTTTCATAATAATTATGTGGCTGACCACCTTTTGTGCCTTTGGAACTCTTCACTTCTGTGAGATACTTAGAGTCAAAGCTTTTTCTTAAAGGAAAGAAACATTGGCTTTCTACCATTTTGTTAAGTGAAGTTGCTTAATGTCTGTGCCTGTTCTGCAAAATGCATAGTCAAAACTGTTTCACTGAATTGTTAGAAAAAAAAAAAGAATCAGAACCCAAATTTTCCCAGAACCTAAATATAGTTTGCTTTTGGAGTAGTTCCATTTATTTTCCTAGTCTGTGTGAGGAATGGTGGTAGGATCTGAATCATAACGTTTGGAAAGAACTTTAAAGTCTTTAGAAAACTATAAAATATTACTAAGTAAGTGTGTAATTAATTGCTCAAACTCATAGTCTTCCTAATGGGTTTACTTTGTTCTTGTAGTAAAAGGAGAAGTTAGGTTGCTCTAGGAAATACATTTTTGTAAATTTTGAAACCACAACAATTTAGATAACACATTTTAGCCTAGATTATGGTTATGAGTTGCTGCATTACAAGGATTCCACGTAAAACCACTTCATACCATAAGAGGTAACGCCTTTATGTAGATGAATAATAAGCATGAGAAATCAAATGGAGGCTCAGAAGAAATAAAGGAAAAAAAAAAGAGGAAGCTGAGTGTACGTAAAATATCATCAGGGAGATGATAGTTTTATTGTCTCTGCTGTTAGTTAATATTGAGAGGAAAAAAAAGACTTGGTGTTTCTTTGTTGGGTGTTGGGGAGGAGTCAGAGAAAGAAATCCTTTCCCTAAGAGCTCTGAATTAGCCGAGTTTTGTTTGGCACCATTCAGGTGCCACAGACCAGGATAACAAAGAAAGCTTTCAGTTTGCCTTGTTGTTGAGGTTTGCTGAAAGCAGAGAGTGTGACTGAAGGAAGAGTTTAGGTAGAGCCTTGGGAGGCAATGAAATAATTTAAATATTTCTGTTTGCTTTTCACTGGAAGACAACACAGAGTTTGGAAAAGACACAGTCAAAAATGTCGGGCACCTCCCAAGGAAGCCAGTCTTTGCTATTTCCTACTCTGTCATTACCTGAAAGGAAGAAGCAAATTTTGATACATTTAAAACTCATACCAAAGTGCTAAGTGCAAATAGGGATTTAATTCTGATGAAGAAAGAATGATAAATGGAGGAAATTATAATAATATGGATTTTTAAAAAATCCCTGATAACTTTAACCTTTTCTGAAACTATTTTCACAAATAAGTGACTTGAAAATATCTCATTGTAGATATTGGTAAGAAATTTGCTAATCTGATAAACTGATTGTACTGAAAACACACTATTTTCTTTTCAAAATATACCTGATTTGGCTTCTCCTTCTATGATTATTTTTATTGAGGCTTTTCTACATTTTAATACAACCAGAATTATTTTCAAATTATATATTAAATACTTTCTGGGATTGTTAAAGTCTTGGTTTAAGTTTGGGCCAAGTGAACAATTAATACGTTATTTGCAATGTGTTGATAGTGGGTATAACCTCATGTCTGTGTCCCAAGGAAAAATGTAAGAACTCTGTTTGTTACTAACTTATTTTCCATTTTTCTGTTGTTCCTCTGTCTAATGCCTATTCTGACAACTCAAAATGTTGAACAAACAAAGTAAATAAGCGCTATGGAAACCATAGATCATAAAATATTCATATGCTTCGAAAAAATACATATTTAAGTTTCTTTTGGTCTCTTCAGGATGACTTTTGTTTCACTGTATCGGTTTCAATAAAAGAGACAGCATGCACTAAACAGATAAAATATCCATTTATGTTTGAGGATATCGAGCCAAGTTTTGCTATCAGCTGTACTACTGTGCTGTGTGTTGTAACTTCATTGGAGTTACTTGAGGTATTATCTTGACAGAAGTAGACAGTGATTAATGAGAAATATAGTTAGTATATATTCTAGGAAGTCTTGAATAGTGATATCTAACCACAGGCCAGATTTCTCCCTTCATCTCCAAATAGGAAACTAAAATCAGACTCAGGTTCTAGGCACATTCTGTAGATGTTCATGTATTGCTCTGTGATGCAGAGCAATGCCATACTGGAGCACTTCGATCAGGCTTTAATTTAGTGGTTAGGGCACTTTGAAAACAGGAGATGAACAACTTTTGTCTCAGGAGAACATATTACCCAAGTCTCCCAGGGTCTGATTATATGCTTTAGGTGCTCCACTGTTATTTAAAGCAAGGGCACTGACAATTTTTCCATCCGTGTTAAAAGCGTGCAATATGTCTTCTCACAGAAGAAAAATAGAAAATCTACTTCACTGCCCGTGTGGTAGAGAGACCCACCATTCATGAGCAGTGGCCATTTGTCTGGGATTTCAAAGCCATAGAGTTGACAGGTGTAAAATATTTCTACATGAATAAACTTGTGTTAGTTTCTCAACTCTCCCTTACCAAAAAAAGTAGTTACAGAAACTGGAACCTTTATGGTCAAAATATTTATGCCCATTCTTTGTCTTCCAGGATCAGAGCTATTAGAACACAGTGGCAGCTATGCTGTTTGTGGGATACCTATGAGACGGATGGCACAGGACATTAGTGAGTTTGGCTGCCAGTGATTGTATTTTTATCTGAGTCATTTACCCAACAATTCTGTAGGTGCTGGGTGTGTGTATGCAGGTATTACAAGGAAACAAAAGAGTGAAAAATGCAGTGATTTTCCAAGGCGCCATAGTATGGGCATTCCCAATAGTGAGAAAAAAGAGGGCAAAGGCACCATAGAAAGTGAGATTCCTTGGCAGTAGACCTTGGTGTACTCCAACTGGAGAATACAGGAGATTTGTATCTGCAGTGTAGTCAAATATTGGGACAGGAGGATTTACATCAGAGGAGCTTGGGCTGCTGAAACATCATCACATGTTCTACAAAAGAGTTTACAATGTCAAACGTAAATGGTCCTAGAGCTTCATGTTTTGGGATAACTAATCAAAATCAGCTGATAAAACGTCAAAGCTAAACTAAATCAGGGGAGACGTGGAGAGGAAGGAGGAGGAGGTCAGTAATGTGGCAGCTTCTGGGCAGACAGGAAAGCTGCATTTGTAGTGATGAGTTGGTGTGAATGTGACAAGGGAAATCCAGCCAATAAATCTGATTGATCTTTCCTCCTACTCCCCTACTCCACTGCGTGTTAGGGAAGAAACAGAGTTTTTTAAAACCTGAAATGGGTACCTTTAGCCAGACAGAAATATCTCTCAGCACAAAAGAATGAATGAAGATTTCTTAAAATATAACAAATTTCATTAGACTGTTCTTGCTGTCCAAAGCTGCTGTTCCTCAGGTAATCATCGTTGTTTTTATTGGATGGTGGAACATGTTTTTCAAGTGCTATGTCTGTTTACAAAGTTTAAGAAATCTAGTCAGAGAAGTTGTGCTGTCTGACTGGTAGAACCAGTCACGTGGCTGGAAAAGTGATTTCCAAATGTTAAGTCCACAAATGAATAAAGAACAACTCATGTGCATCCACTTATATTTGCTTTGTTTATAAGCAGCGAATGCTAAATGACTGAATGATTCACAAAAAATTATGTCTTACTTGCAAACAGCCTAAATGCGCAAATTGAGCCAGTTCCTTGTGACTGGAATTTAACCAGATCTAAGTGTAAGAAACAGATGTTCTCTATTTCTATATATATTCAAATGCATTAGATTTTACAAAAAAAGTAGATTTTGTTATTGTTCACATGCAGTCAGGAAATCCTGAGTAAAGACTGATGATTGATTGCCTCCGCTATCTTGTGTCTTATCTAGAGGCCTTCACCGTGCAAAACGACGCCACACTGATGCAAATATAAATGGTCATGTGAGAGAGACAGGAACAGAGAATGCATCCAAAAAGAGTTGTGGTTGTATTAGCAATGTATTAGCAATGAGTAAGAGTCTAACCACATTTCACTTTTAAAACTATGGCTTGCAACCTAAGTCACTTAGTTACTTGTGAGCCCTCTATTTTAGTCTACAGTGGTTGTAATGAGGTAACTAAATACCAAGACTAGCTTCACTAAATCCAATGTCAAATTTCCCTCACAGATCTAAAAATAAAAAATTAAAAAAAAAAATCAGTACATCGGATTGCATTCATTTAACTCTCATCTTCTGTGCTGAAATAATTTGTAATTAAGACCTCACCAGGGAAGGAGAATGCTGTGCAGTGTGAACGAATCTGGATTATGAGCTTTAACTCTAGATTTCCTCATTGTTTTTGATATGTGTCAATATGCTGTTGTTACTCATGTCACTATTAAACAAAAATTGATTTTACTGTTGAAAAGAAGTATCCCTCCAGACAAAAGGCCCACAGACATTTTCAGATACTTCTTGTTTCATCTGCGATGTTTAGGCAGAGGATTGTTCACTTCAGTACTTAAGTGGAAGAAATACTGATCCGTTAATTCCTGCTGATTTGGTACAGCTGGAATTTTTGCTGCATTGCTGTTCGCAAATTCATCATCCATCAGAAGCAGAAAACCTTGTGCTTCATGTTCAAGAATATTCTAAATTTAAGTTTGTGGATTCTTTTATTACCATTAAACCTTGCTTCTTTTTGAAGGTCTGTAGCAAGTGTATGAAGAATGTCTATAATAGGATGCACAGTGGGAAGTTTCTAGAATGAGAGTTGGGCTCTGTCAGTGGTCACACAGCCATGTTTAAAAGGATGTACACGTTTGTATTTGCCAGGTTGGCCTCACCGTATTTGAGAGATGTCTGCACTGATGTGTATTTTGTGTGTGCATGTGAAGAGAATAAATTTCACTTGGAGCGAGTAAACTTCTGGGACGATTTTTTCCCAACAGTTTTGTGTAATCACCAGAGTGTGCCACCTCCTTTAGCTAATATTTGTAGTAACTTTATATGTTAAAACAAGGCTATGCGGTAGCTGTTGGTAGCTTAACCATGTGGCTGCAAAATTAACCTTTGACCTTTCTTAGCCTAATCAGGAAATTGACTTTAGGAGTTATTCCTTAACCCGGGATATGTGGTTAAAGTTAAACATCACTAATAGGAAGTCTAGTAACAGGAAACGTGTGAATGCTAATCCATACAAACATAAACAAACCTTTGGCTTACATACACTTTTATTGGAATTTTCCTCTTGACTCCCTTTCATTCAGTAAGTCAGAAAAAATTACAAGCATCTTGTTAAAGTCTTGGAAAAACTTCAGATCTTTGTGGCTATAGTTTTATTAGATTTCTACTCAGGGAGGCTTTAAAACTTGGGTAGGATTTTGTCAAGAATCATCTCTGGTCAGGTACAGGCAATTCACCTTCACTGCAGTTCTGATTAATGAGGTTATTCACCAGAATAACCAGAATTTTCTGGCAAAGGATTAACTAGGAGTGTTTATTTTTGTGTAACTTCAAATTGGGTAGTTTGGAGAAAAGGGTTTACAAAAATACCTATTTCCATAAGATCATTTTGAAATCTTTTTAGAAACAAAATTGCCAGAAAGTCACTGAAATGAATATAAATCCAGTACAGAAAATTATCTGTGAGAATTTGAAATATTTTTATTGTTCTCATTGGATTCCTGTTATATTTCATTCGGAAAGTAGGCTAGCATAACTTGAAGCTAAACACTACCAGTCAATTGCTGTTGATATAGACCTTACCTTGGAAAACCTTTGAATTTTACTTTGCTCTTCATACTAAATCCACAAAACCTTCACGTTCATATTGAGCTCCACTGAGTTCAATGGGATATTGTGTATGTCCGTTGACACAGATCAGCTTCCAGGATTAGGGCCAAAGTCATTTTTCTGGGAGGAGTTTCCTTGAAGTCAAGAGAAAGATCTTAGGGGAGCAAAAAAAAAGTCTAGTCTAAAAAAAATTCTTTCTCAAAACAGGAAAGAACAAGATAACTGTAAAACAGTAGCCTACAATCTCTGTATTTCCTCTCTTAGCATCTCCAGAATGATTAAATCAGTGATATTCACAAAGAAACCCAGGCAAAATATTTACTATGCATATTAAAGCAGGGGGTATGTATGCTATCAGAATAATGTCATAATGATATGTGTTCACTTCATGTGTATTCACATGATTAGCTAACCCATAAGGCACACAACTCAGGGCATTACTTTGCAGATAATTTTGTTCCAAAGGGAAGATTTTCAACAAAATTCTTAAGATGTACAATTGTGTTAACTTCAATAAAAATGTTATTGCATGTAAAATGAATATCAGATGATTATCTAAAATGTGTTTAATGATTAACAGCTGTGAAGTAAACTGTAGAAAAATCCTATCAGTCCAGCCTTGTTAAATAAATTTTGGATGAATTCAGTTTGCCTTGATATGGTGTCTCCTTTAGAGCTCATAAAAGCTTCTCTTTGGGGCTTTGTAAAGTTCCACCCCCATTTGAATATTCGGTCATCTTTCTATTTTTGGAGCCCTGTTTGCAGACTGATGTATTGTAATCATTCACACCACTGTAGTCCGAAAGCTCTTTGCCTATGATACCCAAGCAAAAATAAAAAATTTATTTCTATCACAGCCTTATTAAATATATGCTTTACAAAGTGGCAGTGATGAGTGAGGAACATGCAGCCTGCAAGAGCCCTCCCACTTAAATGTAATAATGTTAAAATTTAAAAAAAGGTTACTATGTGAAGGTGTGACGGTATTTTTGCAAGCAACTCTTAGAGCCTGATTCTCTCATTAGCCTGGTGCTGTTGGAATCATTCCTGAAGTCAGTAAATTTAAATATACCTCAGGATTTGATCTTAAGTTAATGGAATTTAATGAAAAGCTGTAAAGTAGAGGTGGCGTGAGCCTCAGAGTAGTATTAAGCCACTTTTTTTTTTTTTGTTTGCTAGCAAAATAAAGGCTTTCATTTTTTTGTGTTACTATTTGGCAAGGGTTTTTATCAGTTTCCTTGAATAACATTTTTTTTATAGTGAATTTCCATGAGGCAATAAATTTAATATTTTTAAATACTTGAACCTTGTGACACTAATCTTTTTACAGAGGGAAAATGCTCCTCACTCTTCCTATGAATCTGCTTCTGTTTTTCCTGTTCAAATCTTGGTTTTTTGTTTTCTCTTTAAAAACATGCTGGAATATTTGAGAAAGAATCTGTCTTTATGAGGCTTGTTTTGATAGACCAGAAAACTAGGCACAATCCTTTTTTTTACTTCAGTGCTTTAAAGGTGGCATTCTAATGAGGAATGTAATTTGCCTAATTAAAAGGTTATCTGTAAAGTGGAGCTATCCCTTGTGCTGTTGGAGCGAAGAGAGAACGGAGCGGGTGTAGCTGGTGAACCTGGGTATCCCATACTTTCCCCAAGGAGAGGTCCGGTAATTCACCCTGAAGACCAGTCCTGAGGCAGTGTAGCTGTAGATCCTGGAAGAAATGATGAGGAAGGTGTCCCAGGTTTTATACTTCAGGCGCATGTTTATCTTCTGATACATCAAAGGGATGCGCTGCCATCCAGAGGGACCTTGACAGGCTGGAGAAATGGGCCAACAGGAACCTTGCAAAGTTCAACAAGGGGATGTACCAGGTCCTGCACCAAGGGAGGAATAACCCCATGCACCAATATATGCTGGGGGCTAACTGGCTGGAAAGAAGCTTTGCAGGAAAGGATCTGGGGCTCCTGGTGGATGCCAAGTTGATCGTGAGCCAGCAATGTGCCCTTGCAGAAAAGGCTAACGGCATCATTAGGAGTATTGCCGGTAGGTTGAGGGAGGTGATCCTTCCCATTTCTTAAGCACTGATGAGGCCGCTCCTGGAGTGCTGTGTCCAGTTCTGGCCTTCCCAGCACAGCAGAGACTTGGAAATACTAGAGAGAGTCCAGTGAATGGCCATGAAGATGATTAAGGGACTGGAACATCTCTGCTGTGAGGAAGGGCTGANCATCTGTGCTTTGAGGAAGTGCTGATAGGTCTTAGACTCTTTAGCCTATAGAGGAGAAGGTTCAGGGGGAATCTTATCAATGTGTGTAACACATTGTAAATGTATTGTAATGTATTGTAAATGTATTGCAAATACCTGAAGGGAGGGTGCAAAGAGGGCAGAGAAAGGCCCTTTTCAGTGGTGCCCAGCAGCAGGACCAGAGGCAATGGGCACCAACTGACACAGAGGAGGTTCCCTCTGAACATCAGGAAGTACTTTCTCACTGTGAGGGTAACCAAGCACTGGCACGGGTTGCCCAGAGAGACTGTGGAGTCTCCATCCTTGGAGATATTAAAAAGCTGGGGTGGTCGTGGTCCTGGGCAACTGATTGTAAGTGGCCCTACTTGAGCAGAGGGATTGTACTGATGACTTTCAGAGGTCCCTTCCAGCCCCAACCATTCTGTGATTCTGAATGTGTGCTGTATTTGTTTTCCAGAATTTCATAGTCAGTGGATCCAGTGACAGATCAATTGTAGGCTATATCAGTAGAGAATGTCATTTGAGCAGCCATTTATTGATTATGTGAAATAAAATAGTTGCCCAAGACTGGAGTGGAAATGGAAACCTTAAGCAGAAGAATATGTTATGTGCAGCTGCTGGGCTGCTAGTTTTAGTTTGGCTTTACTTTTAGTGACTAAGGGTGTTATTACAGCACACCTGTACAGCGGAATGAGTTTGTGGGCTCACCTCACCCCTAAAGGGTAGGTATCCTTAATCTGTAAATTTACATCTCAGTTAGCTCCAGATGGCACCCTTTCTGGTGTTCCCATTCTTAGAGTTTGCATTAGAAAATTCAGCATTGTGTTCTTTTGTTCTCTATCTTTAAGGACTGTTGGAAGAAGCACGCCCATTGCTTTATGTTGTATTTTGTGTATGGGATATCATCCTCTAGAGTCATCAGTTCGGAGCAATCCTTTCAGAGAAAAAAATCAATCAATGATCTTGTTTAGTTGTTAGATTCTGCAAAGATTTTTGTACATCATAAATCAGAGAACTGAAGCCTTGACTTCTATAAAGGCAAACCAATATTTTTCAAATTGTTATTGTTGTTGTTGTAGTTATACTACATACCTAAATAAGCAATGGATTCTAAATGAACTTTTTCACATCAGGAGTATCCTATAGCCAGAATCTGTGGCTCAGTCCTCTTTCTATCCTGTATGAACACCTGCTTCCTCAACTGCAACGGCTGTTTCACATTCATAATGCTCACAGTGGTATCCATTCAGAATTAATGGCAGTTAAGGCCCATTAATTTCAAACTGTTGTTGTGATCATGGTGGCTGCACAGTGCATACTTAAAAGTAGTTTGAGTAAATGCTTATGCAAAGGATGTGATGGGTTATTGCAGATTTACAGTTTTAGACACGCTGAAAAAACAGCAGCAGTTTGTTGTGTTGTCTTTTATAAGGTTGAAAAGCATTATAAGTGGAACTTATTCAGAACTGCTTAGATTTAGTTTTAATCTTAACAAAAAGATGGAAGGTGAACACTCGTGTCCCTGCCCTGCCCCCCCCCCCCCCAAAAAAAAAAAGGGGGGGAAAAGGAACCAACCAACCCCTGTCTAAGAAAAGAAGTGCTATAGCAAGTTCTGCTGGACATGATCCTCACAACTCAAATCAGTTTGGAGCTTCTTGACCATACTGGAAGACCATGGTGGGAGAAACCTGTTAAAAGCCAGGACTACCTCAGGAGCTAGGAAATGGATGGTGGCCACACTCTAATGAACCTTCCCCATTATCAACCACTCCCTCATGGCTGAGGGTCTACAGCACACATATTTGACAGCTCTTTAAGCTATACAGAATCTCCAGAGTTTGAACTGTAATATATCTTCAAGTAGAAATATTTTAAAGCCAGAAATTGGGAGTGGAAGCTAAAATTCCCTGCTGTTTTTCATTCTGCCTTAGCCTCTGGAATTTCTTTTTTAAAAACTGCCAGTAGCTTAAATTTTGGGGCATGGTATTTAGTCAACCCAAAGTATTTTGCCACAGCTCCCTCCGTTTCCAAGCCCATGTGGCTGAACTCAGTGTCTCTGTGTTGAGCTTGTACGTTTTTTATGGTTTAATACGTTTTCTTCTCTTCCTGATATAGTTGAGGCATCTCTGTGCTGAGCCGTCTCATCCTAAAGAGGCTGACAGCATATGAAGGCAGAGAAGTATCCTTTGATGAGAAAATGCAAATCCCAAACAAAACATTTGCAGAACCACTAATCACCATTTCAATACAATTGAGCAATGATATAGTATTTGTTATAGAATGACTCAAAGGTAAGGCTGATTCCTTATAAGAAATGCAAAAAATAACTTCATATACACACCCACCCCCCATTTATTTCTGCACCAGAGGCTAATTTTTACCTCATTGCGATTAGTGTCAGAACTCCCCCTGTGTTCGATAGAAATGAGGTTTGATCTTTTTGGTCTAAGGACTGCCTTGTTAGTGGTTTGAGGAGTTGTGTAGTGTAACAGGAAACTACTTTGGCAAATATTTTCAAAAGGAGTTTCTAAATTTGGAAGAAGGTGTGGCGTTCTGGATCTAATATTCAGAGATGCCAGGTAACCCCAGCTGTCCTTAGTCTTCATGGTAGTTCAGCACTTTGGAATGAGGGAACTGGCTTTTCACACCTGGTGATGCAAAAGTAGAGGTAGCCAAAATTTTGGGCAGTTTGGAAAGTATTGGTCTTATTTTAAATTTCAGTTCTTTGACTTTACTGTAATAATTATGAGTACTTCATTAATTAGTGTTTACAATGCCATTGGATTAAGAAAAATGTGTATATGTGTCTGCGAGCGTGTTTGGCATTTTTATATGCTTCCTTTATGTAGTTCAACTTTTACCATGCCACCTACAGGGAAAAATAATTTAATTTAGCAGAAGCTGTCTTCATTCTGAGTAAACTTTGATTTAAAGCTGTGGGGGTTGTAATTGCATTTAATTATAATGAGTTTGGGTTTTTAAAAAACCTTGTTAGTCAGGTCTGTGTTTAAAAAAACCCCACATCAGTTCACGGTGGGTCTAAAGGCTGATATTCTGCTGCATTAGATCTTTTATTTCTACTAGTAGAGCTTGGCTAGGAAAATGAATTCAACCCAAAATTCAGAATTTGGCACTTTTTTGTATCTGGTAGAACCTGGGACATCCAGGTATTCATTAGTGAATGCCTTAGACACACTTCCTTTTCTGATTCGGATTCCCAAAGGTTGAGGAAAATAATAAAGAAAAATACCTTTTTACTCCTCTGCATTACAGAAATCATACAAGGGAGCTAAGCTGGAGGAAACCAAAAACCATGTTGCTGGTGGAAAACAAAATGGAGAATTCACACCTTCTGCGTAGGGTATATGTGGAGTGTTGGGAGAAGAAGAATTTAGACATACTGATTCTAGTAACAAGCGTGTGTCTTGTCTCCATTGTCAGCAGAAGGTTGCACTGTATATTCAAAATGTCTGAGCCAGTAGTTATGCTCCATTTACCAAGGCAGACAGAAACTGAGTCATTCAACTCAATAAAATTTAAGGTGTGATCAATCTCATTGTAATGTAGATCAACTAAAATAGGTCAGATGAATCATCTTGAAATGCTTATTTTTTCTTCTTTAAGTTTCAAAAAAAGTCTAAATTAACTAGCTCAGATATAGATATCTACATTCTAGGTGATTAAAGTAAGGTGAGATGAAGTGTTTGTGTCCGTCCCCCCCACTCCCCCCAAATATTCACAGCTTGGAACTGGCTGATCCCAGGTGGATAAAATAGGCTGTAGCCTGTTTGGTCTGGTTCAGTCTTAGTGTTTCCAGGACATGTGGCTGAAATACTGGTCTGCACTAAAAAGCTAACTGCCATCTTTAAAAGCTTAAGATTTTGGATTAAATGGCTGTCTAAGTGCATACCTGCAGGTAAGCAGTGTGTTTGTAGTTGGGCTTACATATTGGCATAGACCTACTCAAAGAACTGAGTTCAGTAGAAAGAAGCACAACCTCCCTCCAAATTTCGCTTCTCTTTTGACTGCCACTGGCCAATGGGTCAACTTTCTCAAAGGCTTTGGATCCAGCAGAAAATGTTTGTTAGAGACTGAGCCCAAGGAAAGAAATATATAGGGCATTGAGCTGTTCCAAGTTAAAACATCCCAAGAGAAGGATGCGTGTTCTGGGAAGTTTTCGGTTTAGTATTACAGTGTAGGAAAGTAACTCAGAAAGGGTTGGTGTCATTCTGGATGGGTGGCAGCAGGGGTACCCTCTAATTGTCACTACTGTTAAAGAGAAGGCTGAGGGGAGACCTTATTAATGTTTACAAGTATCTAAAGGGTGGGTTTAAGGAGGAGGGAGACAGGCTCTTTTCAGTGGTTCCCAGTAACAGGACGAGGGGTAACGGGCACAAGCTGGAACATAGGAAGTTCTGATCAAATATGAGAAAAAACTTCTTTACGGTGAGGGTGACAGAGCACTGGAACAGGCTGCCCAGGGAGGTTGTGGAGTCCCCTTCTCTGGAGACTTTCAAGACCCGGCTGGATGCAGTCCTGAGTAATGTGCTCTAGGCAATCCTGCTTTAGCAGGGGAGTTGGACTAGGTGATCTCTAGAGGTCCCTTCCAACTCTGAAGATTCTGTGAAATGCTGCATCTGTTTCCATGCCAATTATATAAGGAGCTCTTTCTGTAGGTCAAGTGGCTCTATGTTATTAATCCCAGAAAGCATGTATCTGAAAAAAAGCAAATACTGAGAACATTAAGTTTAGGTGTACACATTTTATTAGGAACAGAAAAGGTTGTAGGAGTCTCTGAGTGTGCTGAAAGGATAATTTTTTAGGCTTTGTGTTATGTTGGTTCATTCCTTTTCATTTTGAAGAATCTTTTTATTTTCTCCCTTGAATTCCAGACCAATTCTTTAACTTAAATCTGTTATCTTGCACTGTCTCAGGGTAAAGAGCTGAAACTTCTACAGTTTTCTAGGTTCTTCCTCTTTATAACTTTATTTTCAGAGTTTAACTCAGGATTCACCAATAATTGACTGTGAGTTCAATTTTTTTGATCAAACACCCTTTTTTAGTCACTTTCTGTGTTTTCCTAAGCTCGTTATTGTTGCCTTGACTATGTATTATGTAAGGAATTGGATCACTGGGAATTAAACTGATTCTTGATTTCATCTATAGTAAGTTTCCATCGAGTTAGACTTATTAAACTCAGTCTGGCTAGTTTTTGTCTTTAACAAGAGATTAAATGTATACAGTCCCTGAGGTTATGAATGTTCTTTTAATTTGCTTCCAAAGTTGCTACTAAGTTACTTCCGTATTTTGAGTGAGGTACTGCTTTCAAGGATCTGGCAGGGGAGACGGATTTTTCTTCTTAGCATTGCTGTAATCAAGCTGTAGCCATTTCTTATGTCTCCTGTAACTTCGTACCAAAAAAATGAAGTTGGTTCCCCCTTTCCTTCTCCTACAGTGTCTGCTGCACTGTTAAGATCAGATGTTGGTGGAACTTTAGACACCTCTGAAGTAGAAGCGGTTTTTTTGTGATTTGTTTATCAGAAACTATCACCTATTTCTCTTCTGAAGATTCTGCTAGAGCTCTGCAGAGCTCCCCATCCAGGCTTTGATGCTAGGGTACTTCATGAGGTCAATAGCGTGTTCTCCAGGCATTTGAGGATTTCTCACTCTAACTCCCTCAGGTACTTTTCCGATCGTCTGTTCTCTGAATCCTTTGCCAAAGGTGCTCTTCTGTGTTTCTTCTTGACTCCACAGCACCGATCCATTTAGTCTTCTTGCCATCAAGCACTGTGCTGTTCCAGTAGTGCCTCATTCAGTTCTCTGGTTCTTCCTGTTAATCTTCTGGGCTGTAGGTGGGGAGAGGAATTATAAATTATTTACATTGGTATTTATAAATCTTACTCCTCTCCTACTTTACTTTGGGGTATAACTGAAGCAGGCAATACATTTTAAATAAGGATGAATGAAAAGCAAGGTTCCATGACCTAACTGGGTTATCCATAGTTTGAAGTTGTCTAAGAGGAACCAGTTGGTTTTTTTTTATTTTTTAATTCTTTCAGTGATGGAAGGAATCATTTTATGACAAATGTGAATATACTTCAAAGGTAGAGGGAACAGGTGAAAGTCAAGCCAGTGCTTGTGCTAAAAATTTTGAAAGTCACTCTATCAGGGATCTTTGCTTTCAGAGTAAAACTGACAAGTCTCCTGAAATATCTAGTTCAAACGTGTTGTTTGCCATTGACTAGCAGGCATTTGTTTCCAAAGCTGGTAGAAGCAGTTTTCATTCTTCGTGCCTTCTCAGTGATTGATTTGTTTCTTTCTGTTTTTCTTTCTGAGAACTTAATTGCACTATGTTTTTTCAAAAACAAGCACATCAAATGTCACAATATTAGCATAATCATAAAAATGTCAAGCATTCAGTGCATTTGCAATGTGTCAGAGCTTATTACAGCACGTATTTTTTCATACGATTAATGTGAGTCTCTGGAACATGCCTTTGAATGGGCAGCTCTTAAAAAGGTGACAAGTAGTTGCTACAAATTACTGCCATTCGGGAAAAGAATAGTTTGTCCCGAAAGTAGAATAATGTTGGTCCTTAAAACAAGTAGATCCTGGTCATCTAAAAAGAGGAATGGTTAGTGCTCCTGTGGTTGTATTCTGTGCAAATTCTTGCTGTGTCTTGCTGATCCCATTGATCTCCACCCGCAAGAACCTGGAAACATGGATCACAAATTTCAGTGCCTGCCGTAATCCGGATACTACCTTTTGTGTCATGGGCGGTATTGTTTTTCAAACACAGGTAGTTGACTAATGCTGTATAGTTAAAATGACTAGATAAGTTAAAAAGCATTGGTTACGTATTAACAATTGTCCTGGTTTTTGTATTGTATCAAAACTTGTATAGAGTTTGTTTCACTGCTTGTACTAACTGCAATTGGATTGTTTTGGTCAGTAATTTCATGGGAGCATTTGGAACTGTGAATCTCAATGTTAAGGATGTAAGTGTGGGAAATGGGAGTTTCAGATGCAGTCTGTACAGCAACTATTATCAATTTCTGTCCAGAGTTCCTTCATCTTTCTTGGCTGTCACAGAGGGAAATAGCCACAAAATTTGAAACAATTACATACTTTAAAATTTGGACATAGGAACCCAATTTATTGTCAGTGCAGTAATTAGCTTCCCAACATAATCTTTTGGATTGCGTCCAGAGCTTTTCATTAGATTTGTGAAAGCTATCTTCATTGAGCTCCTGACTGCAATGGTAAGTGAGACTGTTATCTTAAAAGATTCCTTTGCATTGTTTTTTCCATGCATGGAAAGACATTTTAGCATAGGCACAGTCTGCAGTGTTCTGGTTTGACCACAGGAGAGGAAAGCAAGCACGCTGTGCGCAGGGGTGTCCTCCTTAGTGCCTCTGAACCTCCCGCTATAGGATTTGCTGAGGGGTATCCTGCGGTATCACAAGACATCTCTGTCGTACTGTCTTTGTTCGGATGGGCAGAAGTTTGCCTTTTGCACATTTGCACTTGTGGAAAAAACAATGGAATATACACAGGTCACACAGCTGGCAAAATGTGCCAACCAGCTAACCTTCTCCACCTAAATGTATTTATGGAAAGTGATAGCCTTGTAAGCCCCTCCACTTTACGCTAAGGACAGAGTCATGACGGGTAGCCTTTTCTTTCTGTCCTCCTAATGTGTCCTAGTCCTCTTCCTTTAAGGAATAGAAATGAAGTCTCCCTGCCTGGTTCTCTCTTCTGCTTTATCATACAGCCAAAACAGTCCCAGTTGGTGCCAGTGTGGTGGTAATACAGCACTGGTGGCTGCTCCCTGGATGTGGACTGCAACAAATGGTTTACTTCAACCCAAGCTGCCAAAGGGCCCTCAGGTGGTAAATACTGCAGTGGGTAAGAACTGACAATGAATGGCTGGATCTGTATCCCATGACCACTCTTCTGACCTGTTCTGTCCCCAGAGAGTATTATTGTACTGCTTTTTCCTTCTTTTTTTGACGACTACCTGTTTTGAGTGTCAGAGCATGTTTGGTGTTCGTTGACAGAGGTCACGTGCAGCCACACGTGCCTCTCCATGAGCAGAAAGGAGATAATGGTGGCTTCAGGCTGAGAACTGAACGTGAGTGAGTGCAGGGGAGAGATGCACACACGCAGACACGGACCCACCGCACTGAATGAAGAGGACAGTTCTGCTCATTCCTTCTCCTTCACCTCTCCTTACTTTCTTCTTTAGCCTAGGAAATTTGACTTCCTCTCCAGTAGTTTTTGAACACCTCTACCCTTTACTAGTCTGCTGGGTATCACCTTGTATTCCCTGAAGTGATGATGGGATTATATCAGAGATATCAAAGGAAATGGCTTTGACAGCAGTAAGCAGTGATAATGAAACAGTTGCAAGTCAGATTTTGTAATCCCTCTGCTGTACATCCAAGCCCCAAGGATGGATTCAAACATACATGTGAATATTTCAGAGAACATTCCACATAACTATGTTATAGAAATAAACCTCCTTCAAAATCCTAAGCGCTGAACTGTTCACAATTGCCTGTGTGATACGTACTTTTTTGATCATTAAATTCTGCTCTGTGCTCTGAGACAACAGACTCATTTTCAACAAGTAAGAACAGGTCCTGCCCTTACCTCAGGGATGTGAGGAGCTAGCAGCAGAGCAGCGGTGCTTTCCTGCAGAGCAGTAAGACCAGTGGAAATAATCAAGATTCAGGTACTGAAAAGCATAAGCAGAAAATAATTTGTATGCATGTGAAAAAAAACGTAGTCAGCTTTCTAAATTATTTGCAGGTGTCTTTTTTAATCCACCTGTAAAGATTAAAATGATGGCAGATTTTTCCAAGGTCTCCCTTTAAAATGAGTTTTGAAGACAGTTTCCAGGTAATGTGCATTTTCCATTCAGCAACTCATCTGATGCCATGCAAGATTCCCTGCTCCCGCTAAAGGCAGTGTAAGATGTGACATTGATGTCATGAAGACAGTGGCAAAATATTTCAGTCATTGAATACTCTCAGACTTCAGTATGAGGGAGCCATCCCTGTCCCATGGACCTGCGTACAGGAGCACAGAGGGTTTTTAGGAGATCAGTCTCTGCACTGCCAGGAGTATATTCTGGCCTGATGTGGAGATGCCCCATGGGAAGTGCTGCCTCCACAGTCAGCAGAAAGGACTCGGTGTGGACAGGCGTGGAACCGGGGCACAGCCCCTGCTCCTCTGCTCTGCAGCCTGAGGCAGCACAGCTCACGAGTTGCTCTTTCTTATTCTTTCTCTCCTGTGAGCAAGAGTTGCAAAGGGTCTGTGTCTTGTTGCACTGCCAGCAAGACAGTCATGTTCTCTGGCTGAATTTGTAGACTTGCATTTTACATCCTAAATATCCCCAATCTGCTCCCTGATACGGTAGCTGAAATGGAAGTTTTCACACCTGTATCTGCAGAAGGTTCATACTGCCTTCTTGTTTCTTCCCTGCAGGAGACCATTGGATTTTATTCCTTAGCACACACTGTCTACCCTCAGAAAGCACAAATGTCTTTGCATTGTGGCCTCATATGAAGTCAGTCACTTTTGCAAGTCAAGAATAAAGAGGAAACGTATAAACAAAATGGGAAGCATGGTAAGACGTCAAGGAAAGGAAAACAAAAGCGTGTGATTCAGGATGTTACATCTCTTTGTGTGTGACTTCACTGAGATACAGAATTTTTTACTATTACTCCTCAGAACCAAAAGATAAAAAAATTGCTTTGCTGGAGGCCACTTCTTCCTGTCTGCATTCACATACAGATGATTTGCTTCAGCGCACAGGGACATATCCTGCAGTGTTGAAGTCAATGGGAATTTTGCTGCTGAGCATAGGAAAAAGCATTTTACCTCTACCTCTGATAATTGATGTCGCGAAGACTTTGGAGGCGTTTTACTGCTCTTAAAAAAATCTCATCTTGTGTTTTATTCCTGGTGCCTAATACCTCCGTTGTGAGTGGCATTTCACTGTGCCTGCTACCCAGGATGCTGTCCCTTGTGAGTTCGGGGAGAAGGTTACACACTGGAGAGGCGTATGAAACCAGTACTTACAGGGAAATAAGTAAATTAAGACAGCTGAATAGAGGAGGACACATCAAAAATAACAATTTAACAAAGTAGGTGTCTGAGAACAAGTAACAGGATCTGGGGAGGTGAGGTTTCAGGTGAACTCCTAGCACAGAGCCGCCATAGTTATACTGGATCCTTGACTCGTTTCGCTCTCAGCTGCTCCTTCCTCTCTGGAGTTTTTCCAGGGCAGATGGTGCAGCTGAGGCTGCGTGGCCCGAGGCAGAGTATTGCAGCAGCATGCTGATAGCTGGCTTAGCAAAAATTATTTTTCTCTCTCTCTTTTTTTTTTTTTAACTTACTTTCTTTCTCTGTCCATGTAATGTGAGCTAAAGTCTAGCTCAGGACTTACTGTTTTCCTGTGGTTGAATCCATAGAGGATTTGGACTGTAACAATGGCAGCAGACTGTATCTTTTCTTGTCTTTGGATGGTCTGGCAGTAGGTCAGTGGTAGCAATGGTTCTCAGAGCAGTAAGGATTACCTGCCCGTCATACTTTCTTTTTCCCCTTTATGCCCCTCCCAGAAATGAAGTAACCAGACAGCCAGCCTGAACAGAGAAATCCAAGAAAGGCTTTTTTTTTTTTTAAAAAAAAAACCCAAACAGTCAGGATTTCTTGCTTTAGTTAATTTGCTGGAGCCTATGCAAACCTGGATTCTTGTTGATCCACTGGAGTACTGTCAAGGCCATGCACAGCCACAGTTTTCTAGCAGTGTTAGCGTTTTCTTTCCCAACATCCAAGCAGGCTGAATCTGTACTTCAGAGAGGCTGATATTCCCCCTACTATTGTTTTTGCACACCATCGGTTAATGGATTATTCTGAAGACCGCTGGCGGCAGCTCTCATTCAATAGGGGGTGGTTGAAAATTCCTAAAGTGGGGAAAAGCCTTCTTGGACTTTTATCCAAGAGCTGGGTTTTTCCTCTATATTTTTTTTTTTTCGTAGTTCTGTTATATTTACATGACACTCTGAGGCCTTCACTTCATCTCTTAGGGTTTTTTTGTTTAGGTCTTCAGTAGAGGTCTGGTTTTAGATATGTAATGATGCTTTTTTCTCTTAAGAACCTACTAAATAGAAAATAAATTTCTTCAGGATATTCTTCCAATTTGGATTCCACCTCTCTTCTGCGGAATAACTTTAGGAGTGTTAAAACGATGTCACTGAATTTGAACAGTAGCAATGCTGAGCCCCAAACAGAGAAATATGCAGTCTTTCTCAAGACATGTTGAGACATCCCCCTGCAGCTATGATGGGCTATCAGCACAACATCTCCGCCCTTTCACCAGAGGCAACCTCTTAGAGGCAACTTTGTCGTCAGACTTCAGTTGTATATCATCTAGTCTCAACTGGTGTCAAAAGACCCAGGAGCTTTCTGCCTGTCTGCTGGGAACGTTGATCCACTCACCACAACCACGCACAAGATGGGAAGTCTTTCCTTCCCGTGCACTCTCTGTCTCTTTCTCTCTGAAAAAAAAAAAAAAAAGAAAAAGCTGTCAGTATTTCAGAAAGTGCGAGCAGCAGATCTTTGTGTACTTTAATCCATAAATAAACATTTCTTCTTTTGAACTTCATTAAAATTGGATGTGTTTTCACTGTAAAACACTCCAGCATCCCTATCATTTAGACATATACAGTGATGAATATTGCAATTAATTTTTGTCTGTGGGAAGACTTGTGGTCTAGAAACACTCAATTTATGCCAAAAAAGTAAATAAGAATCAGACAACAAGATAAGTAGCTTATAACAGCAATTTTAGAGCAAGATATTAAGCTCTGCTTCTGCTGTTTTAACAGGCTGGGCCAAATGCATCGTTGTTGTTATGACCTAGCTTGCGGGGAAGTTGTGGAGAGGTGTGTTTGGTTTGCCTTCTGCACAATTATATCAGACTTTCCCTGGTAATACTTGTTGATGTATCACATTCAGATCTCCAGCTTTTCCTTTTATGCCTTTGACCTGAAGAAAGGAATTCATGCTTTTAAATGCTCATCAATCAGTGCCGCATAGTTAAGCTGATAAAAACGCTAGGGCTAAGCCAGTGTTAATTTAGTCAACTGTAACATTACTGACAATATTCATCAGCAAATGATTTTAATTAGATGAGCATAATGAGATCAGTAGATTAAGACTAAGCAAATGACTAAAACTAAAGAGGGATTCTGATGACAAACAAGTCCTGATGATAGTAAGGATGAATTTTTTGCCAACGGTGTTTTCAGTGGCGTGTGGGAACGGAGAGGCAGCCCTAATCACATGAGAAATTACTTAAATATAATACCGGGGCACTGGGGTGCTGTGTTGGTGTCAGGAAGGCTTACAGAGTGGGAGCAAGTGGTTTGCAAACTTCCTGCGTAGCCTCATGTGCTGGGGACACCCTCCCTCCGCACCGGTGGGGGTTATCTGTGTACTTGCCTTAGGTGCCATGCGTGAAACCAGGACCGGGAAGGGTTGTGAAAGGTTAAATTGAAGAGGCAGCAGGTACTTGTGCTGGGAGGGGGATGCAGTGGGAGGGCAGGTGGAATGGGACCTATTGAAGTTTGTGGCTGTAATTAAGAGCATGGGAAACAAATGGGAGGAGGAGGCAGGGAAAATCGTAGTATTTTTTAAAGAAAGAAGAATAGAGAAGCAGAAGGAAAAGGATCGTTTGGCGTTTGAGGATGGAAATGTTTGGGCTGAATAACCCACCACTGTATTTGTCTCTCTCTCTCTCCCTACATAGCTTCTTTGTTCTGATTTCTGATGAAGTATTCTGGCCCCTGTTTTATTTCCTGCCGCCTGCCCATGGTCTTCCTGAGAGCTGCTGGCAGAGGGAGGTTTTCACAGCCTACAGTGTTGATTCTGAGAATTGTGAAGGGAACGGAACCATGCTGGATGATGTGACTCACCTTGGAGAAGTTGGTGTTTTCTGGCTGAGTGAAAGTGGAAAGTTTCAGCCTTGCTAGCCCAGATATTTTAATGGACATTGCTGCAGTAGAGAAACCCTTGTCTGCACATCTTGATCAGCCCTGAAGAGGAGAGGAGCAAGTTACACACTGACATAAATGTTTAATGATTTATGACAAAAAAAAAATTAGATGGTAAGCAAAATATTGGGTTAATTGACTATGGAGTCCTAAATTCCCCAAAATGTAGCATTCCAGCCAAATATGGCTGAAATATCAGCTGTCATATGATGAATATTTTAAAGAAGATTCTATTATATACCTAGGGGTTCATTCGCTTCAGTAATGAGGACAGTTACCTCTAGGGAAAGGAAGGTATATTATGCTTGCCACTTAACCAGGGGCTGGTTTGACAGGCATCAGCTCAGAATGTATGTGTATATATAGGGAATCACAGCATCTTGTCTCTGGCTCACTGAGCAGGAAATGTTGTGCTGTACAATACTTTGGGTTTCTATCTATGGATTTGTGCATGGCACTGAGTGGGATTCAGACTATTTTTATTCCCGAGTCTGATTGTTGAGGTGGAATCCATCACCTACTAAATATTAAATCAGCAGTTTTTTTAAAGAGCAACACTGTCTCTGCTGACTTGAACATCCTTATGTGGCCCAGAGGAAAAGAGAAACAAAGACAAGATGAGAAAACTATCGTCTTTTGCATTCTTCTTAATATTAATGATTTCTCTAAAGTTTTCAAACTGTTGAAGGCAAAAAGTAAGATAGAACTTTCACATGAGTAAGAAATGACCCAGGTGAAAAAAAAAGCATACATTATAAAAACAGCAGTGAAACTTCTGGAGTTGAATTATTAGTTGGAAGAGATGGAGAAAATGCATCAACAGATTATTTTTTCAAACCAGTTTTGTTTAATTGTTTCCAAACAAACATGGCTGGGAATTATTAGGATTGTGTCAATTCAAAATTATTTGGAGACTTTCATGCAAATGTAATTTATGTCAGATTTTACGCTGAGTTTTTCTCTTTGAAAACCTAATGTTTGCAAATGCCAAAGTTTTGAGATATCTGCTCAATGTACATGGTATTGTCCATCTTGCCAGACTGACTGGCATTGGATAGAGTTACTTCTTGGTTGTTTTTTTTTTTTTAAGTTAACGGTTGCACTTCATAAGCGATACCCAAAGGCAGCAATCTGTGAGGTTTCTGAATGACTATTTCTAATATACCTGTATTTTACTGTATGAATACTCATCATGCACCACTGCACAAATAAAAGCCCATCTCTGTCACCCTTAAAGAGTCTGCACAAAAATCACTTTTATGATAATGAGCAGGTAGGTGAAATAACAAAGGCATGATAAACGATGGCACACTTTTTCTTTTTACATTCTGCAAAGTAGTCACATCATCCCTTCAGTTCCAGAAATCAAAATGAATGATTGTTACGACAATCTTCCAAAAGCAATGAAGATTTAAGAAAAGTTTCTGGTTGCTGACTGCTAAGATGGAAGCTCACTTCTCATGTCACACTTTTAAGACCTCTAATGGTGCACTAAAATGTCCTGGATGCCCTGACATTTTAAATGGCACATCCCATCCCATCCCATCCCATCCTATGGTAGAAGAATTCCAGTCCTTTGATTAATTTCAAATAATTCTCCTTGTTTACCCAGATGAATTGTATAGGTTTCAGAATACAAGTGATTTATTCTGATGCTCTTTGTTAGATAAACTGACCCCTCAATGCAATAAAAGTACAAAATGAAAGTACTCATTAAGTTGATGCCTTTGCGTAATTCACATGCATTTTTTAAGATCATGTTACATATTCATCAGTTTATCTTAGTCACAGAGTTGCCGCTATGAATCCTGTGTAAATATGTGGATATCTCAGCTGCTTTGTAGGGGTGAGGGGAGGCAAGGAAAAAACCAAAAAATCTAATATGAGAAAGGGGAGGGATTAAGGGAGTTAGGAGGGAGTCAGAGCTATGTAGTTCCCAGTCTATACCTCTGAATCTTTAGAGGTTACAAGGTTTCCTTTCCCAGTATAATTCTTGATGTGTACTGGGAGTTTTGGTCAATTTTTCGTGTTATTACAAATACCAAAAAGTTATTGTTTTTCACCTTGATATAAGGCTTAGATAATCTTAAATTGACCAGGGACCATGAAGTTCTCTGTCATCCTATCTGTTCATTTGTTACTTATGTTGCTTTTAATTCTGTGTGAAAAAGAGAATATTTAAATAAAACCATGCTTTCTGTTTTGACGAAAAGTTGTGTTTCTGGAGTTTGTTTTAGATTTGTGGCCTGCTTGATGTGATGTCCTGTTATGTTAGGAATGTAAGACTGCAACATAAAGCTTTATCAAGACTTGGGAAGTTTGGGAAAGTTAAATGAGGTGGTGGTTTGGCTTTTTTTTTTTTTTTTTTTCACTTTTAATAAAGCATGGGCTTATTTCTTCAGATTGTGAACCAAAATAGATGAATATTTCCAGTGTCATGTAGATCAGAAGTTTTTTTTCCATAGTGGTAACAGTGAATAGGGAGAAAGGGTGTTTGGAGGGATAGGCAAATGTCTGAACAAAACAAGTAATTTAATCCCACAAATCTGTAAAAATTATGCAGCATAATGCTTCATTTTAAACAAAGGCTAAATCCACTGGAGCTGAAAGTCAGTGCTAACCCTGAAAATCCAAGCCCAAAGAACTCTTCTCTTAATTTCTTTTTTTTCGTATTTCCTATTCTGCCAGATTTCTTATCCCTTTGGCACATCTTAGATTTAGTTTGCTATAAAGAGGTGAGGGAATTATTTTACTTGTCATACAGCAGTCAGACACAAGTTCTACAACTTCCAGAAGGCCTGAAGGTCATCTGCTGTCTCTAGGTAGGGTTCAGAAATGTCAGAGCTGTCTACAGTGGCTGAGATGGAAATGTGGAACTTCCACCAAGAGACCTGTCCCAGCTCTGCTGTTGGTTATGCCATTCCAGGAGCTCTTGTATATGTACTTTATGTGGGTATACCAAGGCATGCTACCTCACTTTAAGTGAGTGGTTTTGACTTACGGTGCAATGTGGAAGAATGGGTGACCATTAATAATCTCATCTAATCTCTAAGAGATCCTGTGGAAGGAAGCAAGCAAGCGGTTTGAACATGCTGCTACAAGTCATAATGAAGATTTCCTGAAACAATGGGAGATTTGGGGAAGTCAGTTGTTGACATGGCAGCCTGCACTTGACAAAGCTCTGGATGTCAAAAGAAAGATGGTTGGGCATAAACTCATAAGTTTTTCTCCCCCAAAGGCCTCAGCATGAACCTCACACTGCCAGGGTCTTGTTTAGGAGCCGTATGACTGACATACTCTCTGGCTGAGATTTGTAAGAGGCTTATTTAGTTGCCACATGGACCTATCCCCCATTTTGCTCTTAAATGTTTGCTCATTTTTCTTTCCAATTCACTGTTATAACCAGTGATTTTAGCCAGAAGCAGCTAAAATGACAGAAATCTATAAAAGGGGTTCATGGTTGGAAATAGAGGACTGCATGCTGAGTGTTGCCTGACAGTGTTTTACTTGGATTTTAAGTGAGGGAGGAGGAAAGTAAGAGTCCTCATCTTTGTTTTTAATTAATGCAGACACCATTTTCATTCTGAAGTGTCACACACTGGAAATCAAAGGAGCCTTGTATAAATAATAAGGAAAAAAAAATTGTTCTCCCGATTAGTAATGGAAAACATTTTCAAACAAGATCTACAGAATTAAGATAGGGCTGGCACTTCTCAAGGTGAAAGTCTCTCAAAATCATAACATAAATTATTGATTTGTCCAAGTCTCTTCTCCATAGGAGATTTACAATCTCATTTTCATAGTTGTCTTAAGCAGGGAGGGGAAAGAGATTCTTATCTAGGTCAGAATGAAAGCCTCTTATTTTTACAAAATAATAATAAACCCCTATTTTAGCTAAAGTGAGTTGCTATGGTATGAAATTATGGGGCTTATTGTTCTGACGTTTGTGTAATGTCAGGAATAACTCCATTTAATCAAATAAATTTACAGCTGTGCGAGTGTAATCAGAGCCACGTTATATCACATCTTAGATACCAAGAAAGGTTGTTGTGAACAGTAAGCAAGATATGTAAGGACGACGTTTGGACTTCTCTTAATATTTGTGCTGATAAAAATTGGCTTCACTAAAACAGAACTCCACAAAGAAAGAGCAAAAAGTGGCAAGCACGAGCATTGTGGCAAATTAGAAGGGAATAAGATACAAATCTGTCCCTTTTCTGCTGCCACCTTGGTTCAAATAGAGCAGTATACAGGTCTACCAGACAAAGAGCAGGGAAAGGAAATGAAAGGATAAGTAAGGTAGTGTGGCATATCAGAGAAGGTTAAGAGTTCCTGGAGAGCTTGCTGTGAGTGACAGCACTTCTCCAGATCTATGAAGAAGGGACCTGGCTGCTGGGGAACCAAAGAAAGTGAAAACCAGGATGAAGGCAGTCAGTTGTTAATCACCCCAGGCAGGAGAAGCGGGTACCATCATACACAGCAGGAGACAAAAGGTGGTGAGCAGAAATGTACTGAACAAACAGGAGGGGGTGTTTGTGCAATGTTGTCCCACCTTCTATGGTGAGAAGAAACAGACCTCAGATATTTTTCACCTCATTATATACGTGAGATGGAAATAAGCGTGATGGAGAAGCTTAAAATTTATTATTAAAACCAAGGAAGGACGAGTTAAGCAAAAACCCCCAAGGATTAGTGTTGTATGTCAAAGGAAAAGAAGGTATAAATGTCTCCAAATGACTGACGATTTGAAGCTAGTGACCTTAGGTGTTTCCTGGTCAGGGCCTTAAAAGAGAAAAACATGATAAAGAATTTAATTGTCATCTACTCTAGTAGTAACAAAAGACCAAAGTACTGTCCCTAATGAGCACCTTTTTATAAAGAAAAATACATTGTATTATCCTGGCAGACTTTTGTGTGAGTAATGTGTTGGAAATATCATAATATAAAAGTAAAATGTCTTTGGATTTTCAAAAAAAATGTAAATTGACATTTCCTAGCCTAAAAGATATTGCACCCACAATAGAGAAGTCTTACATTAGACCTTACTTTAAAAATGAGAGGGAATGGTGACATTTCATAATCAGTGATTTTTAAGAGTTGATGTGATTGAGACAGCTGCATTTGTTGTATGAGAAAGAATAAAATTTTACTACTGCATTTATATATGTATGTTAAATGAGTAAAAACATATACACTGTGACATGCATTTACACTTATTCTTCATGTGTAAAAAGGGCAACTAATCAGCTAATGAAGAAGAGAATTGAGGGATTTAAGAAAACCCTATGAGATCCCCCAAAAGGCATTTCTACAGCTTAGAAAGAAGACTGTATCATAAAAACTAACAAACAGAACCCTCACATGATACAGGGAAGAACAGGAAAGTAGCTACACAGCTTTAAAAAGAGTAATTTTTACTAAAGAAGAAGCTGATACCAATGAATACAAAGTAGATGTTTAAAGTTACAGAAAATTGAGGAGGGAGGCAAAAATCAGAAAAGGAAAAAATCAGTGGCTCGTACAGTTAAGGACTGCAAGAAAATCTTTCACTTATGTAACAAAAAGGATGATAAAAAATATTGTTGGTCTATTACTAGGTGAGATGTCACAGTTACCAATGACAGAAAAGTGCTACAGGAGAGAAAAAATATATTTGTCCCTATTGGTGAAAAAGTAGGCTAATGAATTTGTACTATCTCACAATGAAAAATACTTTCAGTTTCCTTATTAATTTAGGAGATGCTGAAAGAGAGTAGTTACTGAGTTTGGGTTTTATGAACTCATGATATATATCTGGGATTTTAAAAAGATGAGGCTGAGGAGCTTTTTCAATCATTAACAATGATGTATTTTAATCTACTGAGAAATTTTCAAAGGACTGCAAGATTTAAAATATTTTAAAATTATATTTAAGTAGCATTTTTCGTGTTTAAAAATCTAGGTTACTTAATGCCTGAATTCAATACCAGATTATTTTGTTAGAGTGCATCAATTAACAAATAGACAAGCGAAATAATGTAATTAATGTAGTCAACATGGATTGGCAGCCTAGAAATCCTCTCAAAAACATTTTTGGCACAAAATTATTATGTTTGAATACTACGTTTCAAATTATAACTGTAAATGAGAAATCATTACCAGGCAAAGATGCTTGTTTTGGGCTCCTGCAGGGATTAATTCCTGCCCCATTCTGTTCATGTTTTTTCATATATTCTGACAGAAAAAATTAAATTATCATGAATAAAGTTTGCACATAGCTCAAAGACTGGGAAAATGCCAAGTAAGGAACAGAAAAAATACACACAGATCTCAAAAAGTTGGAAGGAAACTGGCAACTTTATCATGGAAGAAAGAATAGAAGCCGAAGGTACTAGAGGAGAGATTGTCCCAGGAACACACGCTGATGACAACTAAGGAAGATTCTGGCTGATGATAAGCTAGATATTAACTCCTAGAATAATTCCTTGGCAAATAGGACTAACATGGTCTTCGTGTAAGCAGGAGAATAGACCCTATATCTGGCACTTGCATGTTCATTTCAGGAATATTCAGTTGTTTTCGCAGTTCAGTGAGGCTAATGACAAACTGGGGAAGTCTTAGGAAAAAGAAACAAACAAGAATACTCCAATGCTGAAAGAATTGGAAACCTTACTTTTAACTCAAGGGAAATAATCTGGATTTCCTGTCTCCAGATATTCTGCCCAGTTTTGGGGCTGTGTGTCTGCTGATTATTCCATCTCTGTTTCAGGAGTTTTTAGTTCAATGTCTAACGCACCACAGCTTGAATGACTGTATTAGAAAATCCCAAAAATGGAGAGATAAAAGGAAAAACAATTTCCTTTTAGCTTAAAGAAAGTAGAATTATGTCAAGTAGGGAATCCTACCGTGGTCTTAGTCTGATCCCTCAGTCTCTGCTCCTGGCACTCCCTTGTTTTTCAAGAATTCCACCCCGGCTGGTTACTTTGCTGGCAGAGGAATGTAAGTCAGCGTTGCAGGTGCAATGTGCAGAATTAGTAAACACTTTTCTCTCACATACAGATAACAAGGGAACAAATGTATTGCAGAGGGCAGTATGATATCCTGTTATACAACAGTTGTCAGGCATCTGAAATACAGTCTCAATGCTTTGGGAGTCTTTGAATAAGAATAATGGCCTCGTAATATGGATGCTTCAACAGATATTTGTGGATCTGGCTTTAGTACTTGGCTTTGCCCCAGACTTCTGATGCTCTTTCTGTACAAGCCACTGTGGACATGTTTGCAGTTTGCAATGTAGTATCAGCCCCAAAATGGAGTTCTGGAGTGTAAGGCAAGAATAACTGTACAAGAACTCGGCCTCTCTACGCGATATTGCTTAACGTGAAGCAAGTAGTTGCTACAGGTGATAAGAACTAAGTGAATACTCACTTGAAAATTGCAGATTAAATGCTAAAATGAGATCTGTGTCAAACAACAGTCCAGGAACTGGCTGGACCTATGTGGGCTGTAACCTCCTTGCAAACATTCCCCATTTGAGCCTACTGTTCTTCACAGCTCCTCAATAGCTTCTGTCCTGCTTAGCACTGAATATAATTTGAAGTTATCCTAGAAAGTATGTTGCAGGCATACATGTCTATTTATGAGCAACCTTTCCATTAGATGTGTGTGGATGGAATTTTTATTCAGGAGCTGCAAGTGCACTTTAAAGTGCAATCATGTTCTTCACATCCAGCTGTGCTGTAATTCCATCACAGCTCCTGCAGCTGCTGTGTGGGCTGCAAGTGAAGCTTCACCAAAAGCACTGCTGGGGATATCAGGAAAGATTCACCTTGTGCTTCAGGTTTGGCTCAAAAGAACAACCAGCTTGCAGGTAACTAATAAAAAAGCCTCTTTTGTCAGTAAAATAAGCAGATTTGTTTCAGGCATGCAGGAAATTAATCTGATTGAAGAGGAAGGAGGGATCGTTTTTACCAGATCATTTTTTCTGACCACTAACAGACATTGACCCCTCCCCAAACACTGATTTTATATATCCTCTGTGGAAGAGAAATGTTTTTCTTCATGATTGTAGGGATTTGTACATACCAAGCAGCAGTTTTGCCAGAAGACTGGCAATTGTCATATAGCAAGTAGTTCAAACCAGGAATCCTCCTGGGCTGGTGGGTTTGTCTAGTGTGGAGCTCTTCTCTTTTCTTCATCCTTTCACTCTAAGCATACCCACAGGGCTCAAACATGGCTTTGATTCTGGTCTTGTTTGTGTTGGTGTAAAGCAGGAGTAACTCAGCTCCTATCAGTGCAGTTCAGGTAAATGAGATCAGGCTCCAGCACATGGTATTCACCACTCTAATTCTATTAAAGGAGCTGCAAGTGGATGCTCATCTAGCTAAGATTTACATAGATCCTCTGTTTTGGAGTTTTCCTATATATCATTTAATCGGATGTTCTTCCATTTTCTACTCCTAATAACTATTTCGTACTGAAACTGAAAAAGCTTTCATATAAGACTCTGAAAAGCTTTTTACAAACTTCAATTAACTAAATTTCATGGTATTCCTGTAACAGTGAGCATCAGTTAATCAGTATGATTGTACAACTGCTGCATCCCATCAAATATAACTCCCAGACGAAAAGAAACAAAACAAACCAAAAAGCACGTTAAGGCAAGATTAAGTATGCAGTATTAATTTAAAATGCCTTCAGAATTCAAAGCAAGATGCCTTATCTGGTTTATGAGAAACTTTTGAGAGAAAAGAAAAACAAACAAGCAAATATATTTCCTTGATATGGAACGTACAGAAGAAATTTCATAGGAAGCAGACTTTGTGGACAGATTGGAGTGAGATTCAAAACTCAGTCTGTTTAGTTACAGTCCAGTTGTGGAGTTCCTGCATTTTACAGCACTCCCTGAGGGATTTTCTAAGATATTTAGGAACGTATCAGGAAATCACGGGGCTTAGCTTCCTAATTAGTGTTATGAAGCTGTGTTTAAAGCATACAATTTGGTTGCAAAGTGTGTAACAATTCTGAGTTTCCTGCTTTCTCCTCTGCTACCTTTCCTCCTGGCAAGCAGCAAGTCTTATTATGCTATATACTCTCTGGTCCATTTGTGGGCTGCTGTGTGGGGTTCATTCTTTGTGGAAATACTTGTGTCTTCCATGAGATAATTCCCACTTTTGGGTAGGGACTGTCTTACTTGCAGAATGGGAGTCCTTAGGCATAAGATACAGTGCAGGTAAATCTGTCTAGGGATTCTGTCCCAACAAAGAAGATGAGATCATAACAAGACCACAAGACAATGCCCAAGTGCATTGAAATGAAAATAACTCAATTTTCAGATAAAAAAATCTAGCTTTCAGACAAGTAGCTCTTGATGAAATACATTTTTTTTTTCTGAGGGGAAGCAGACACAGTTTAGCAATATATTATTTTTTTTGCTGTTAACTAAATTTTATATTGCAAAAGTTAAAAAGGAAACATTTTCAGGAATACCTAATTGCAAGTCAATATATACCATTAATATGTTCTCTACTGCAGCAATAAGGAGACCTTGGGACCAAGCTCTTAATAATTGATTCTTGCTAGCTCAGCTGGTGGTCCTTGGACCTTATTAAATGCTCCTCATCTTGTTTTTGCACTCGTACTCCCTTGAGCTATAGCTTTACTGTGTAACTTCCCTCACTACTTGTCAATCCTTAATAAAATTTGTTGAACGATACGGTTCAAGGTTGGTTCATCCCTAAGATTAAGTCTTTTCAGCTTTCAGCACAGTCAGTCGTGTCGCATGTAGCTTGATTTGCTTTGCTTAAGGCTTTCTGAACAATTGGTTTGCACGGTGCTGTTGCTAACCCCAGTTCTAGCCCTGTGATGACCTTTTTCCAGCCCTGATTATTTATGTGTATCCTGCAGTTCACTGGGGAAGTGTGTGTTGGCTTCCAAACAAAGATTGCTGTCTATTATATATAACCTAAAAATACAACTGTGAACATGTGTAGGAGTTAAGAGCATGATTTTTTTTTCCTGGGGTTTATTAACATCCTGTTGTATTTATTTCAAAAACTACAAGTTGGATGTTTTTAGAGGTTTATGGTTCAAAAGTTGCTGTAATTGTAACAAGTGACAGACTGATAGGCACAAATTACAATTGATTACATTCATGGGCTGTATAAAGCAGTTTAGATTATTGCATTTATATATCGCCATCTTCACTGGAAACCTGGAGTTGAAATGGGAAATGCCCAAGCTTTACTTCCTACCTACATATGCTGTAGACTGGTAGGTAAAAATGAGTAAAGGTATGGGTATTGTTAATGTCCTGCTGCCCAAAAGCAAGTAGAATGAAGTGTCCCAAACCTATTTGTTCATTCAAAAAAACCCAAACAGAAAAACTGTTTGACTGCTGAATATACCTCTCTGCTCCATCTCTTGGCTTTCATTTGTTTAGCCAGATTTCCGAAGAAGATGAGGTTTATGTACTCATCCTCTGTGTCTGTGTGTGTGTGTACACCACATGTACTTATATCTAGGTGTGCTCCTACAGTGGTGCCTGAAGAGGTAGCTGATCTCACCTGGGTTTGGCCACAGAGTAAAATTGTCAAACCCAAATAATTTTCTACAAGTTTTGTGAAACTAAGTGGGAAGAGGAAAGGGACAGGCTGTAGTTGTGCCTTGGCACATCTCAAAGTAACCTGACTCCTCATGGAACACCAGGAAAATCGAAAAAGAGAAAATTTCTGACTGTCTCCATCATGCAGAAAGCTTCAATTGCAACTCATGCATACCCCAACAGACATAGGCAAACACAGCTGGGGTGTTCTAATCCATCAGGCTGTATTAATTGGCCTCACAGAACTGCTTGATTTATCTTTTGGCTAATAAAGAGGCAATTCCACAAATTTGTTGTTGAGTAATCAGCTATAGTTTATTTTTCTTTAAAAATGATAACAAAATCCTCAAAGATAATAACATTTGATTGGGTGTTAGAGGAGCATACAATACGGGAAAGATGAGAAAACCCTCATGTGCCAGTGTCTGTCCCACTGCAGCTTGCAGAAGGGAGAGTTTTCTTTATTCCTCTGCAAGCCAACATGCACCACTGCTGTTTGGTGCTGCCATGTGCCAGAGGAGGGGCTGCAGGGGGTCAGACTCAACGAAAGGATGGCTTGTTTGGAAATACAGATATATCTCCCTACTTTTACTCCTTCCTGGATTCTTGCCTGGTCCTGTGAATTCCTGCGGATTTTGCACTCAGCTAACCCCAGAGTGCTGTTATGAAGTTCGCTTTACCATAACTTATAAGTTTTATTCACCACACCCCTTCCCATGAGTATCCAAGCACCTGGTCTGACACAACATCCAAACAGACAATGCAAAACTATGCAGAAGGTGGTAACAGGAATGATAGGAATGACAGACGCCATGTGAAATCTGTATAAACGGTGAGTGTTCTCCCAGGCTGGCTGTGCTGAGGAAGGAGTGGATGAAGTAGTAGCAGGGTGGAAAAGTGAACTGAGATTAGAGTCTTCCAGTTGCACAGGAAGGATGGAGCGAGGTGAGGGGGAGTTCAGAGGGCAGTCAGGCAATGTGAAGGAAAGAACAACTTCCAGCTGTAGAAAATTGCAGGGAGGAGACCAAAAGGAAGCAATTCTCACAGACAGTAAACACTTATGCTATTATGGTAACTCAAATTAATAAATATTTATCTTATAAAGCTGTCCAAAGGACTTGGACCTCACTGGGCTGCACTCTGTGTAAATGTGAAGATCATCTCATTGTGGCTTCCCAGAGGGATTCAGTGAGTTTATTGAACAAAGCTTGTGACAACGGGGCAGGATACAAGAATGCAGGTCTCCTGGGAAAACTACTTTGGTGTTCTGGCTTTCCTCCTCTGCGCATAGTAGACTCCAATCATGTTCAGTGCTTTTCAGATACTGCAGCAGAGAATGGATGTATGGAAGTGCACCAGCCCAGCTAAATCTCCAAAAGAGTTGCTGCATGCTGCTGCTGCACCCGATCTCTTGGAGGTAACCAGCTCTTGTGCTTTCATTTGACATGACAGAGGGACCACAGTCCATCTCTATCCTTCTGAGATTGCTGTGCCCATAAGGATGAATTTGGGTCAATGAGATAAGTTGAAAGAAGCCTCCAGAGGTTATCTAGTCCAACCCAAAGTGAGAATAACTTTAGATTTAAATCAGGTTACTCATGGCCTTGTCCAGTCACATTTTGAAAATATCCCAAGACAGAGATTCCACCATGACCCTGTACAGCCTCTTTCAGTGTTTAATCACTCAGTCTGAAACTTTTTCTTATTAGAGCTTGTCTTGCTGCAACTTGTTGTGACTGTTGCCTCTTCTGAGCACCTCAAAAAAGAGTTTGTCTCCACCCTCATGAGAACAATGTGCACTTGCAGCCCAGAAAGCCAACCGCATCCTGGGCTGCATCAAAAAAAGCGTGGCCAGCAGGTCGAGGGAGGTGATTTTCCCCCTCTACTCTGCTCTGGTGAGACCCCACTTGGAGTACTGCATCCAGCTCTGGAGTCCTCACCACAAGAAGGACATGGACCTGTTGGAATAGGTCCAGTGGAGGGCCACGAAGATGATAGGAGGGCTGGAGCACCTGTGCTTTGAGGACAGGATGAGAGAGTTGGGGTTGTTCAGCCTGGAGAAGAGAAGGCTCCAGGGAGACCTTATAGCAGCATTCCAGTACCTAAAGGGTACAGGATGGATGGGGAGGGACTCTTCATTAGGGAATGTAATGATAGGACGAGGGGTAACGGTTTCAAACTGAAAGAGGGTAGATTTAGATTGGATATCAGGAAGAAATTGTTTACTGTGAGGGTGGTGAGGCACTGAAACGGGTTGCCCAGGGAAGTTGTCAATGCCCCATCCCTGGAAGTGTTCAAGGCCAGGCTGGATGAGGCTTTGAGCAACCTGGTCTAGTGGGAGGTGTCCCTGCCCTTGGCAGGGGGGTTGGAACTAGATGATCTTTAAGGTCCCTTCCAACCCGAACCTTTCTATGATTCTGTGAACTTCTCTTTCTGTAGCTGAAGGCTGCAATTAGGTTCCCCCATACTCTTCTCCTCTCCAGGCTGACCAAACATGTTCCACCGCCCTCTCCTTGGATTTCCTCTGCTCCTGCCCCCAGCTAAATGGCCTTTCTCTGGGCTCTTTCCAGTTTGCAAATATATCTCAAAACCCCAAACCGGACACAGGCACAACCTCACAAGTGCTGAGTAGGAGCAGCATTCCCCTTGTCTTTCTGGCCATGGTCTTCTGCTGATGCAGCACTGTATGCCATTTTACTGCACCCCTTGCCCAGGCTCCTCTTGCAGAGCTACGAGCCAGGTAGTTTGTTCCCAGCTTGTACTGCTGCAAGGGGTGTTTCCATCCCCAGGGCAGGACTTGGCATTCGTCTTTGCTGAATGCCCTGTGTTTCCTGTCTGTCCATCCCTCTGGCTTGTTGAAGTCCCCCTGCACGGCAATGCTGCTTCCCTGGGTAGAAACTCTTCCCCTTCGGTTGGCATCAGCCACAAACCTTCTCATTCCTTCATCCCTGCACACTGATGAAGATGTTAAATAGTGTCAGCCCCCATATTGGTTCCTCAGGAACACCACCCCTAACTAGCCCCCACTTAATCTTTGAACTGTTGACCACTACCCTCTGATTCTAGACAAATTTTCATCTACCATGTTATAGCTCACCCACTTGTGCTAGAGTGTGTTGAGCTAGTCCTGTGGGGAAGCCCTATAACCAGCTAGAAGAAAAGAGAGCTGAAACTGAAAATATTTTAGCCAAAGTTTTCCTCTATCATTGTGGAAAATTCCTGGAGAGTTGATTATGAATCAGTTTAGTAGTATCTCACCAAAATTGGTCTAATAGCTTAGAATAATAAAGTCTCCTCAAAAAAAAGTATCTTAGGAAAAATGTGTATCCTTAGTGCTTGAGTGAATAGGAACCTTTTGCATGTGTATATTTCTGTCTTGCAGTCTATAGAATGCTTCAAAATAACTAAAGGTCAGTATACATTTAATAAGAAATTTCCTAGCCTTTATCATAAGGAGTAACTTCCCTACGTGTGCATTTTTTTTTCTAAATGGAGGAAAATTAGCAAAGCACAAAGTCAGTTTTCATTGCTTTTGTCCTTCACCCCCTGAAATCTCGAACAGCCAAAAACCTGTTGCCTTTCTACAGCCCCTGGGGTGCGGAGGGCATCAAACAGTTCATACTCTGAAAGTCTACCAAATTCACTTCATTTAAAATTCAGCACAGTGTTTTCCCTGTTGGGCAAAAGGAGCAGTTGAATGCATTGGTCAATGTGTAATTTAGTTTCTTTCTACCTGTGCAAAATGAATGTTTCATAGCCACAACAGAGGCTGAGGGCTTGGAGGGCCCTTGTCCAAGTGCAGCACAGGAGAGGGAAGTGCATCCTGGTTCTGTCCACTGTGAAATATACCTCAGACTTCCATTTCCAGCATTTGTCTCTCCTGTGCTTGTGGAAATAAATGAGATAAGATTGATACTTATTTATGGAGATGTAATGCCCTCTGTTTGTGTGGCTGCAGGAATGCTTGTTTCATCAAAAACAAAAGATATACTAGATTCTCTTCAAAAAAATCCATTGGCAACAACTAAGTTCTTGGTTGACTTTTTTTTTTATATAAATAAGATAAATGCATTAATTTCAGCAGCAACATAACAGAGAAATTTCGAACAGAATAGTTCTTCAAGGGCTCAAGGAAAATCAACTTACATGACCAGCTAAAGGTTTGAGGAATGGGCTGTTGGAATGCAGTGCAGGAATGGCTAGCAGTAACAGCCTGAGTTGTCAATCGGAGGTCCCGTAAACTCTCTCACACAAACAGCTTTGCTAATCTGAAGATTTCCACTACCTTCCCAGAAAATGTTGGAGAATGAAGACTACATATGCTAGGATTTGCATTTAGCAGCAAAATAATAGCACCCATAAATTTTGTGTTGAAGCAAGTTCTGTTTTCAAATATACTTTGCAGGCTGATGAAGCAAATGACATTCTCATCTTGTTACTGTTCGTTAACACAAGGATGTGAAATCATTCTGCATATCTGGTCTCTCTTCTCTCACCAGACATCCCCCCCAATTCCTGTGTAAATAGTGCAAGTTCATCCATCACCAGGTAATCAGAAGACTGTCAGGATCTACTGGCTGCAAAATTTGGTAGTTCTTACAATTTTGTTTGAAATATGGAAAGATGTGTTTGAGAAAATGCTGGAAAGGGAAACAGAGAGAGATGTATTTCACAGAATAATTAGCTCTTGTTTTGCACTAGATTTTCCATTATTTTTTTCTTAATGATGTGGACTGTTTCTCTTCTGTGCTGTTGTTCACATTTGGCCTGCTTTCAGTGAAGCTTATAAACAGGGACGATTGCTGTAAATGAAATCTGGAAAACATACACAAATACATACAGGAAGAAAAAATAATCTTGGTACTATTAATCTCATGAAAATTAATTTAACAGAAGTGGGCCTTAAGTCATAGCGATTTCAGATGTGGTGGATTTATTTAATCTAGTTTCCAAGGAGAGTTTTGATAGCTTTAAATAATAAACATTTTGTTTAAGAGAAATCTCAAGAAAGCCCTCTGTCCATTTGAATGTATGTTAACATTCTTGTGCTTGAGACCTCCCTGAACTCTCTTATTCTGTGACTTTTATGCTGTTGACTTTGCTTTTTTTGCTGGTAATGTCAGGCTTACTTGTCCAATCTCAGCCGTGTGACTGAGGCACTCATCATTATCCATTGTTTGAACAAGGTCTTGTTGTGTGCTCGGGCTGATTGATTGCTTATTCTCAATAAACAAAGACTTGCACTCAAGGTCTTTGAAGCATTTCTTGCTCAACTAGTCAACTTATATGCACAGAAGGCCAACTGGCCCTCTCCTATATTAGTTTATACAAATAGGTAACTTTTTTTCTCAGGCAGAATTACTGTCTTAGAAAGGAAGAGAGTAAAGTCAGGAGGAAGTATTATTTTTCTAGTCCTGCTTATCATTCTGTTTAAGCTATAGTGTTTTTCTGGGTGCTTCTTTAACCTGAAGTCACAGCACAATATATTACATTAATGAACTCCATTTATTCTGAAATAGGATAAAGTGAAATCCCAGTGATGCTAGAAGGGGAGGAGCCCTGAAAATCACTGTCTCCCTTTGAAAAGAGAGGGAGCCAAGAGTTATGTTGCGAATATCAGTAAGGGTGATGCTCAGCTCAGAGCCTCATTTGGGATCAGTATCAGGTGTGAATATAAGCCCTTTGCAGGTGATTTTAGTTAATAGTCCTTTGCATATTTTTCCTTCTTCACTGACACAGCTGATTAACATAAGCGGTTTTAAAAATATCTTAATACTACAGTATCAGAATCATAGTTCAGTCTGCCCTGCTGTCATTAAAAAAGTCCTATGGCATTATTTTTTTTCCAATCAGCCTTACCATTTAGTGTCTTGAATATATGAAAGATAATAGCTGACTAAAACTTTCAATGTCTCCTCCATGGAAAGATGTAATCTAGTGGTGCAAATCTGCTATCATTTTACTGTGAGGGGGGAAGAGAAATACCTTGCAACTTGCTGACATCTTGCAAGGTGGTAATGACTCCACTGTGCTGTGCAGATGCAAAAACCCACAACTGTCCCTGTCTTCTCCTGCATGCACTGTTCACGTCTATCTACACCTACGCAAGAAGGAAAGCTCTCTTACAAACGCGAGGTCAGCAAAATTCCTCCAAATAAATTTTGTGATATCACTATAAAGGGGATCTTTATATAGCTAGTATATATACAGCTGACAAGTGTTATGGCAATTCTATAGTAAGAGTCAACCATATTAAAAAAAGTATGTATCCTGATGCGTGACTAACCTGATCTCCTTCTGTGATAAGGTGACCCGCTTAGTGGACAAGGGAAAGGCTGTGGATGTTGTTTACCTGGACTTTAGTAAAGTCTTTGACACTGTTTCCCACAGCATTCTCCTGGAGAAAATGACCGCCCATGCTTGAACAGGAGTACTCTTCGCTGGGTAAATAACTGGCTGGAGGGCCGGGTCCAGAGAGTGGTGGTGAATGGAGTTAAATCCAGTTGTCGGCCAATCACAAGTGGTGTTCCCCAGGGCTTAGTACTGGGGCCGGATCTGTTTATCAATGATCTGGACGAGGGGATCAAGTGCACCCTCAGTCAGTTTGCAAATTACACCAAACTGGACAGGAGTGTTGATCTGCTTGAGGGTAGGAAGGCTCTACAGAGGGATCTGGATATGCTGGATCAATGGGCCAAGGCCAATGGCGTGAGGTTCAACAAAGCCAAGTGCCGGCTCCTGCACTTGTGTCACAACAGCCCCAGGCAGCGCTACAGGCTTGGGGAAGAGCGGCTGGAGAGCTGCCTGGCGGAAAAGGACCTGGGGGTGCCGGTTGACAGCTGGCTGAATAGGTGACAGGTGGCCAAGAAGGCCAACAGCATCCTGACTTGTATCAGAAATAGTGTGGCCAGCAGGACTAGGGAAGTGCTTGTCCCTCTGTACTCAGCACTGGTGAGGCCGCACCTCAAATACTGTGTCCAGTTTTGGGCTCCTCACTACAGGAAAGACATTGAGGTGCTGGAGCGTGTCCAGAGAAGGGCAACGAAGCTGGTGAGGGGTCTGGAGCACAAGTCTTATGAGGAGCGGCTGAGGGAACTGGAGTTGTTCAGCCTGGAGAAAAGGAGGCTGAGGGGAGACCTTATCGCTCTCTACAGCTACCTGAAAGGAGGGTGTAGCGAGGTGGGGGTTGGTCTCTTTTCCCAAGTATTAAGTGAAAGGATGAGACAAAATGGCCTCAAGTTGTGCCAAGAGAGGTTTAGATTGGATATTAGGAAAAATTTCTTCACTGAAAGGGTTGTTGAGCATTGGAACAGGCTGCCCGGGGAAGTGGTGGAGTCACCATCCCTGGACTTACTTAAAAAACCTGTAGATGTATATGATGCCTAGGGACATGGTTTAGTGGTAACTTGGCAGTGTTAGGTTAACGGTTGGACTCATGCTTTTAAAGGTCTTTTCCAGCCTAAATGATTCTATGATCTATTTGAATAAGGTTCTCCACCCCGCCCCTCTTACTCTCTTCATTGGGATTGGATTGGGCTGTGTGGGATGAAAAATATTTTATTGACCTTCTCTTTTTTTTTTTTCCTTTTTTGTCTGTGGTCAAAAGAAAAATTTTATTATTTAAAGAAATGTCAAGGTCAATGCACACCTGTAATATACATGAAAGTTCCCTCATACACCTGTATTCATTTACAGCATAATGGTAAACAGGTAAAGTTTATTTTTATGCTTACATTAGTTAAATAATTAATTATTTTGAAATACAGCATTATAAATATCACTTAGTAATTTTTTGGGTTCTGCATATCATTAATATTCGGAGGAAAATATATATCTTGAAAAGTTAATTGAAACAGGAGATCAGAGTCTTCTCCCACTTGCAGAGGTAGATCACATGTAGATGCAGTGAGACACTGGACTTACATCAATTCAAAATGGGTGTAAACATGAGGGAAGAGTCAAGATCCAGTTTTCCTGTATGAGCAGAGTGACTAATACACAAGAGGCTAATTTAGTAGGAACATTTAGTCATGGCTTCCTGTAACTGGGGCACTTTGTGAAACATGTAATTACACACCAGTAGCTGTAGATAACAGTGTGCTGGAAAACTTAGGACATTGTAATAGGAATGGACCCCCAACTTTATAATTTTAAGAAGTGAACAGCATTTTTTATGTAATCCCCTTTCTTTTTAAAGCTTGCCCCCCATTCTGTTAAACCTTAATTTGATCAATAAAAAGAGGTTCTGGTTGATCAGCTCTATTCCTACTGTCTGTAAGTCTGGAGATGGCAGTCATTGCTCCATCCCTGTCAGGAGGTTCCTCAGCTTTCTACATGGGTCTGTTTGTCTCTCTGCATTCTTATGCCCTGTGAATTTCCAGTAGATTTTCATCTCAGTAATTCTAAGCATCTGGTAAATAGGTAATTCTAGTTGCTGTGACTGGTACTTTAGGCTCTACCCCCTTCCCTGCTACTTGTTTATCAATATTTGAACAATGCACACGGTCTCCCTATGACCCTCATTCCATCTTTTTTTCCCTTGTCAGGGACTGCTCATTTTGAATAATCATTTTGACTGAATAATCACTTTGTCTCTAGAGACAGACCCTGCTAATCTCATTTCCATTTAGTCTTTGCATCCTATGGGTTCTTATACCACACAGCATCCTGCCTTCCAGAGCCACATTAACCGACATAACTAACACCTGCTGCATCTGGATTAATTTTTTCCAAAGTGGGGTAAGATATGCAATAAAGAGTTTTGAAATTCTTTCTGGGAGTATATGAGCAACCCTACACATATACACATATGTTGCAGACTAAGTGCGTGAGAAGACAAGGTAGCAGGAGGTAGTCAGGCTTGTGAGAGTTTTATCTTGCAGTCTTGTGTTAGCCCTCAAGATTTACCCTTAAGGTGGAAGTCCCAGTGTGCCAGATGAGTGATAGTTTTGCCCACAATCTTTATTCAGCTGTTTTAAACAATCTTCTAGATATCAGCCTTAAGTTGCCTTGAATATGACATTTAGTATTTTTATCTGTATTCACTATTCCCTGGGATGCCATTGAAGGATCTGGCAAACAAATCTGATATATGTGTAGCACTTCTTGTTATACAGTGCAAGATGTAGTGCAAGATTTTTAGATTCTGTGGGCATTTCTGATGTGGCAGGACAATACTGGCACATGAGCTTGAGGACAACTTGCAATTGGTCAGGGTTAAGTGCTCTTCTTACCTTGAAGTTGATGTTAAATGGGAGCTTAATGACACTAATGAACTCAGGACACACTCATTCAGCACTAGAACTGGTCCTCTGTCCTAAGGAGAATGCACCAGGGGTAAAAATGTTTCAGGATGCTTTGTTTCTTGTTGTCACCAGAATGTTCATTGGGATCAGTTTCATCTGGTCGGTCTTTAGGTACAAGTTATTGGGAGTGGGAGAATTCAGGTAAGCGGGAACTGGCCATTGACTGGGTAAAAAAATGGGTCAATCTATGTCAAATTTTAGGGAGTGTAAATCAAAGCGATTAAGAACCAACTTTCATATCAAATTTTTCCTAGTTTTATGATTTCAGTTACAAGCAGTGAAGTTAATTAAGAGAGGTTTCATTCTGCAGGATTTTTAACTTCAAGGGTTAATGAGTCTGAACAGGTGTGAGAGATTAGATGTAGCTGCGAACAGCTAGCTGGTGGAAGAAAATACTGATGTTTATTTCATTCAGTCTTTGCTTGAGGGATATGAAAAGAGAAGAAGTCACCTTGCCCAGGAAAAAAGTTTAAAAATATATTTTTTTGCAGTATAATCTATTCTTTTCATAATTAGCAGTTCTTGGGTGATTACCTGAGGAAACTGGTTGTGCCAGATGATTAACTGAGTACCTGTATATCATATGACTAACTTGGGCATCCTCTGCTCTTTCTAGTGTTAGAGAAGGTTAAGAACCAGTCTTTTCGGTCTGTGGTAAATGTTAATTGACATCTTATTTTACTGGAAGGGCTTGTCCCCAGTTACAACAGAAAACTGCATTTTTGTAATCAGCATTTGTGTCTGTCCTTACTTGGCAAGTCATAGCCTTGTCCAGGCAACTGTCTCTCTGGCCTGTAAGCTTTGTGTTTTATTCACTCAGGAGATAGTAAAACAGACTGTAGTATTTTGTCAGTGGCTAGAAGTGGTGTATTTCCTTAATGCCTGGTAGTAAGAATCGATTCCAACCCAATCCGAAATTGTTTGAGTGTTCAGAACTTGGGAACCAGCATGATCAAGGATAAAAAGGGATATGAATTCAGGTGAATAATTATTTATCATGAGAAAAAAAAACTTAAAAGAGGGCATCTTTCTAAATTGCAGAGAACAGCAGTTCAAATGAGCTTTCTGTGCTACATCTTTTTAGATTTGCTGCAAAAAGAGAAATGTGATATAAAAATCAATATTTCTCACAAATTGGTAAGAATTTTGTTTACGCTGACAAGCTTTTTCAAGTCTCAATTTACTGATCTCTCTTTGACCTCATAAAGCCCTTGATATGTGCACACACAAATAACTTTGGCAACTGGTGCCAGAGTGACCAGGCCCAGCCCAGGTGTGAGTACATAGTTTTGCAAGTAAGCACGTAGAATTACAATCATATCTCTTAACCTTAATTGCCTCATAGAAAATAAACAGTCCCGGTTACGTGATCTCCTCTATTGCCAGGACAATACAAATCACGAAGATCTGTGATAAGACCCTGCTTTTAATGAAAGAAGATTGTATTTCTCCTCAAATCCCTCTAAGTCTTTGACTTGATTTGAGACAGAGGGGCAACTAAATTAAATTAGGTTTGAGAAGTATGAAAATTAAAAAGTCTCCTAGGAGCTCTGTTAGGGTCAGGGTTTGAAATGCTTTGAGAATAAGATGTGAAAGTCTTCACTCAGACTGTCAGCATGGGCTGGGAGTGCTCAGTCCTGCTCATTCTCTGAGAGATGCTGAGCACCCGCTGATGCTCCGCACTTCAGGGTGCAGAGTTTCACCTGGGGAAGCCAGACTTGGGCACCGCGTCAAGACTCTGTCCTTCTGTCCTTCTAACGGGACATTACTGGTTTTGATGCTGTATAGATTTAAATATTAATTTCTGCAGATTTCAATATTAATTTCTGCAGTACTCCTCTGAACAAGTACTTGTTATTATCCCGGGACAGGAAAGGCATGGGAAAGGTTGCATTAATGGAGTGGTACAACCAAGAAAACTGTAATCCATGCCTAAGTATTGTGAAAGATCCTCTCATTCAGCTACATCAAAGTGCCAACACTTATTGTGGTTTTATATACTTCGTACTGATTGCCATTTGCAAATGTTCAAAACTGGTTAGACTTCTTTTTCACCTCTATGAAAGACAATGGGATTATTTTAAATATCTAAAGGCTTAAAATAAATGTATTGGTTTTGGGATGACCATTTGCTTTTACGGAGTAGTGAGGGGAATGTCCCCTGCTCCTAGTCGGGAGGTGGCCATGTCCTGCTGGACATTCATCTCTAAGGGTCAGGCAGTGCACATGCCGTAGGACCACAGTCACCTGCTCCATTGCATGGAGGGGACCCCGTTCTTCTTGTGTCCATCCACCTGCCGAGTGGTTTCCTGGGTGTTTATGCTTTTGGCTGGCCGACGGGATGGGTAGAAAGGCCTGCCAGGGTTTCTGATACTTTTGCCATGGTCAGTCGGTGAGATGAGAAGACTTTTAGTTTCCTTTTGCCAGTGAGTGAGCGGCCTCAGAGGGAAGGAGAACAGTGAAGGTGACCTGTCCTCTGTGGGGATAGGTGTCATGGTGGATGGAGGAGAGGTGAGGGGTGGGGAACTTCCATGCAAAGAATCTGTCCTCATTTAGCATGCAAAAGTGAAGCACGATGGAAGATTAAGAACAAAAGGGACAAAATAACCTGCTCTTTGCCTGCATACCTTATCATGGGGTGCTGTAGTTGTTGAGGGTTCTTATCAGATCCCTGGTAAGCAGGATATAACAGAAATTACCTTTCTAAATCCACATTTATTAATTGGTAATGTCATGGGCTTGTTACGGCTGTGGCCTTTGAAAGAATTTCCACCTGCTAATAATGTGGCTGCAATTCAAGTAAGAGCATTGATGTAGAATTCTTAAGTGATGGTTAAAGTACTGTGCAGAAGGCCTGAGTTTCAAACACAGGAGTAGGTAGCTGCTGTGCTTGCACAAATGAATATTGAAATGTGGTGTCCGGCAGGCATTACCTTGCTTTGACAGTTATTTTCAAAGACTGATTTATAGTTATAATCATAGATTAATTTGCATCTTCACAGCCATTGAATGCACCTATCCACGTACAGGAATATTCAGTCCTAATTTCCAAGGCTTGACATGATTTTTAACATAAATTCTGAAGTCAAACATATTTAGAATGTGGAAAAAAAAAAAGAAAAGAGAAAAAAACCCCTTGCCTGCTGGAGATGCTACAGCCAGCTCAGTTCCTCCTTATAAATAATATATGTATATAACTGTACAATCAGACACCTGTTTCAATATGTGCTTTCTAGTGATTTCTCTGTGCCTTTTTGTTTGCTACTTGGAAATTCTGTGAACCTTCTTATGGGGCAACATGGCTTTCCCTGCGGGTGCCCGAGAGATGTACAATGTTCCTTGCTGCTGTCTTTCAGTGGCTGTCAGCAGGCAGCTGACCAGAGAACCTTTATTTAGCAAATGTGAACAACTGGAGAATTTTTGTTTGCAAGACTGACGGGACCTGCCTCAATTTACTGAGAGCAATAACAATGTTTCTCCCCCACTGAACAGATCTAGCCTGAAGCTCCCTGACATTAATAAATGGCTAGATCAACCTCTCTCACCTCCCTATCTTTTTCCAGCTATAAGTGTGAAGTATAGAAAGTGAGACATGAGTAGTATTTGCTGTAATTTGATTTAAAAGTTGAAGAGCAGGGAAGAAGAGAAACTCCTCTTCTGTTAATTTCTGTAAAAGCTAAGAGTTAAAATATAGCGAAAGACTCATTAGCCAAATATGATTGTCTTATGCTGTCTTTTCTGGAAGAAAAGCATTAGCAATCCAGCTGTTCATTTGTATTCAAGACGTTTGTAAAATAAAACTGTAATGAAATATATAATCTGAAAACGGCATTGAGTAAAACTTTTTTCAGTGTGAGAATGGAAATTGGGAGCAAAACTCACTGGGAAGACCTTGTTTCCAAAATGCGTGGGGTGAATTTTATTTCAGCAAATTTGCTAATAATTAGTGATGATCTGTGAGCAGAAATAGGATTCTAGCTGGGGCAGTGCTGAGCTTAGCTCAGACTGCCGGTTGTTTTAGGAAGACTTTGTCTTGATGATTTTAGGACATTTCTCTTTCTTCCACTTGAGCCACTTGGGGTTAAATACCAGTGCTGGGAAAAGAGCAACTGCATTTTTGTACAGTTTATTTTTAACGACTTTAGTGTTTTATTATTAATTTGGAAATTTTCAGTTTCTTGCTAGTTTACTGGCTGATGAATCTTACTTTCCTGCTTTGTGCTTTCTAGATCTTCTGTGGTTAGGTCTCTCTCGCTCTGCAAGGCAGAGGTGCACCCGACAGCTGTGAGATATTAGATATTTTTTGCTTTTTGGTTTAGAGGGAGCCTATGAAAACTTCATGTCTATTTTGTTTACATTTTCCTCCTGCAATCCCTCTGGTATTCAATTGAATAAGAGGAAATGAAGAAAAAAAAAAAAAGTAAGTTTAAATCTGGTTTGACTAAACATGTGAAATGAGTGACTTTGCATGATGACTTTGATGACTTTGCATGGTCTTCTCTGCAGGATGACCTTGCCTTGAAACATTTGCAGTATTTATAGTATCTTTTGACAAATGTCAGATGCCGTTGTGGGTCATAAAGAAACTTGACACCAGGTGAGAAAAATTTTTCACTATGGGCGTTTGAGGCTAGGAGGTGAACCCAAGGTTCCTGGGCTCTGGACTAATACTATAACAATGGGGATGTTGCCTCTTTTGTCTTGTAGACCTGTATTGTTAGTAAAGCCTGTACTTCTGCTCTTTTTAGAATCATAGAATAAATATCCTGAGTTAGAAGGGACCCACGAGGATCATTGAGTCCAACTCGACTCCACACAGGGCAAAGTAAAAGTTAAACCACTCATCTAAGAGCATTGTCCAAACACTTCTTGAACACCAACAGGCTTGGGGCCATGACCACTTCCCTGGGGAACTTGTTCCAGTGCTTGACCACCCTGTCAGTGAAGAACTCTTTCCTAATATCCCATTTGAATATACTACCCTTGCAGCAAAGTACATATGTGATGTCACCCTCATTCACCTTGAAGTAACTGATGTGGGATGTAGAGACTCCTATTAGCTAGGGCAAGTTACAGGAGGCAGGGTGCACAGATTATCTCTCTGTGGCATTAGCTGCTCCTTAGGGGAGCTGGAAACACTGGTGTAGGTTCACAAATCTCTTAATGGTTTAAATCTAATTTCTTGAGAAAGGTCTCTTCTTCATCAGTCATATCAGGACTGCAAAGACTGGGGGATGTAACCAGGTACCTTTGGGATTCTTAGTAGGGAGAAAGTTACCCTTCAGCATATCACCCTTGGGAACTTCTTGGTTTTGATAACAACCACCCTTGGGCTGAAATAAAAAAAAGAGCTGATGTTTGGACCAAATGGCAGTCACCATCTACCTGGTGGGATGTGGGGAATCCCTGACAGACTGACATGTATGAGGAAATAAAAGTGCTGATGCACTGTCATTTCATTTCATTTGTAAGTCTGGGAGAGTAGAAATCCTGAATTTCGCGCTTATTGCCATTCTTTTTCTAGCTTATATCACAAGAATGATCGAAGTTGAAGTAGGACAAATGTGGAGAACCTCTACTAAAAATGGATTGCTAAAATATTGCAGAAATGCTAATGAATTTACCCTCAGTCTTCTAAGAAAGAGAGAGGTAGTTTTCCTCTGGTAAGTGTAGGGAACTTTAAGGCAGCATTTTCAGAGGTGTGTAGGTTGCCTCAGCATTCCAGTATCCAGTGGAGACATTTTGATTGTTTATGGCTTAGCATGTCCTGGGTTGTGTAATTACAAACCGGTGCACAGCATCGGTCACTTTTGAAACATTTGCCCAGCCATGAAACAATCTTGAGACAGATTTGGAATGAGAATACGGATTTCACACGTCCCAGTTCAAACTGTGTTGAACAAGTTTATTGCTGTTAAATCTTATTTGCTTGTATATATGCATTACAAGAATGGATTACGATCTGAGATTTTAAATTTGTATGCGATATTCATATACAGATTGTTGAAATTTTCTTCTCCCCACTAGACCTGGTGGGGAGGAAGAGGTCCAGCTGTAATGGTTTGCCAAATTTTACTATCAATTAGGCTGAAGTTTCTAAACTGCATCTCATTTGGTTGTATTTTTAAGCTGCATTCATTGTTGGTGGAAGCAAACTTTTCGTTTATGTGTTGATTTCCATTCTGTGATACTTTTGCATCAAATAGCGCCTTCATTATTTACAAATATAAACATCCTTTTTCTCTAGTGAGTGAGTATGTCACATCCTGGTTATATACATTCAAAACCAGGCTTGCTAGCATTTTCACTTCATATGAAGAGGGTTAATTATGAACTAGACTACAGATCTCAAATACATCAGCAAGCTAAGTAGCTGGTGACTGCTGCAATCAGTTAACTGCAAGGAAATGAAACAGGACTTATTTACATTTAGAGTGATGCCTGAGTTCTTAATCACCTCAAAGCATTTAAAAATTAACTTTACTACCAACAGCTCAAGAGGCATAATGAACCCCAGGAGGGAGTTTTCTTGTCTTTCATTTTCATTGAAGCCGTCTATTCATTTACATCAGACTACTCGCACTCCAGTCTGTTTTCCTGCTAAAACCTCAAAAGTTTCCTTATTTCATTTTCTTAAATAACTTGTGGTTCATTTGGTATGCTTCATCATAAATTAGTATTAAAACTGTGCAAGAACTCTTGGCAAATACTGAAGTACACGCAGCCGCAAATTCTTTAAGGACAAATAGAAGCAAACAGCTTAGTATTTCTGCGTTTTTTTGTAGATGTATCCATGTATTAAAAAGGCAACAAAATATCTTTAATTACCATCTTCATGCTTTCCTGAGCTTTTGCACCTGCACAAGGACTTTTTATGATTTTACACACGGACACACTCGCACTCCAGAAAGGGGGCTACCACTGTAATCAAATAAGCAGCTAACAGCCTGACCAGTAATGACATTTGACAATTGGCAATTTAGAAGATGGAAGCAGAGATATTGAAACTAGTACAAATTCTCCAAGCTTTCCACCATAACTTTGTTTTATCTTGACTCTTATTTGCCCTGAATCCCCTAATAGGAGCAATCCTTTCATAATATACTCAGCCAACCCATTATTTCTATATACTTTTTTTTCCATTGCTACACACATGAAGCACTAACACCTCCAAAAGTGGCCTGTTCCCTTGGGAAAGGTCTCAGCTAGGAGGGGGAAAAAAAATATTTTCTTTGGAGGATTCCCTTTAAGGTTTGAACTATTTTCCTGGGCTATTTACAGCTGAAGTGAAGGTGATATTTTGTGAGACAACAGTAATGAAGAGTACAGCAAAACTTAATAGGGGTAAAGCTCAATAGCAGAAGCTTTTTTTTTTTCCTTTTTATCAGCGATTTAATGGACAAATTGAATTTAGGTGTTTATACATCTATTAAGATAAGCTGAAGTGCTAGCAGTGCAGATTATTTTTTTATATGTAAGAGACAACATAACAGTACCATGGCAATTTTATTAAAAAATAGATACATAGTTACAGTAGATATGTACATGTTTGTTTAGTAAAGCTACAGGCATAGTTCTTTTAACGCTTTTCCCATTGTCTGCTCCTTCAATGAAATTTTAGCCATAAATCTAACAAACTTATAAATGAGTTGTTGTGGCAGCTTTTTTTACCTGTATTTTGACAAAGCAATTAGTGTATGCAACTGTAAATCTCAGGTCTCTGATTATTTAGGCCTCTTACGGAATAGCATAATCAAACCGAAGCAAGGTGTTAGGGAGAGCAGCTGCAGTTTGTGGGGCATTTGAACTACCACGGCTTCCAGAAAGAGCAACCCTGCCCCGACTGCCTCCCTCCTCCTCCTCCCGCTGACCCGCTGCGGCTGCTTGGTAAATTGGGTTGAAGAGGTGATAGTTTGGGAAAATAAGTGCAGCCTGGGGTAGTGTGGAGCTGGAAACAACGGCCAAGGATGGGAAAGAGAAGAGAGGGTCTCTTTTTTCTGGTGACCATGTCACCTCAGTGCTGTCAGACTGTGTCCTTGGTAGAGGAAAAAATATATACTGGTTGCAGTTAAGGGGAAATGAATGTTTTCATTTAAGAAACCTCGACGCCGGCACTACAGTTGTAAGGAACGAGTGTCTATATTTATGAAAAAACTATAGTTCCGTCTTGTAAATCCTTTTGCAGTCGGGAAGGTAACAATTCGGCAAACAAAATCTCTTTGTCTTTTTAATGAAGTGATAAATACTCTGATTGGGAGACAGATGGATTTTAGTGTGTGTCCTGGGGAGAGATGCGACTGCTGATAGCTGTCACCTTGGGGGAGGCTGGTACGGTATCTACCCACCTCGCTGGTGAAGCTTGAGGGATTGTCTCCTTTCTTAGCCTGAAGTTGCATAGTTAATGTTAGTCTTTATCTCTGCAGGAAATGGAATATGACACATGGCGAGGCTTGGGGGCTAGTATTGCTCTAGCTATCTGGTTTGTAAAAGAGTCAGAAAGTTTCTTGTAACGATTTAAAACAAAAACACACTGTTGTGTGTATCAGTGCTTTAACATTTCAAATCTCTAAAATGATTCTCATGTAATTTTCTCATGATGGACCATGTTGCTGGTTGGATTTGATGTTCTCTTTCCGAAATAATAGCTCATTTCCTCTTTACATGTAAAATTTTCCTGAGCTCTAGGGTTTCTGTAAATAACTTATTCACAGAAATAAAGAGCCAGAGTTTGTAATTTTTTAAAAAACAATAATGTGCTTACAGTTTAATAAAAATTTTAAACATTTTCTTTTTTACTTATTTTCCTATCCTATTTCTAACTGCCCCTTTAAATGTCTTTTTATTTTTAATATCTCCCTTGTTAGGAGCCCTGACCAAAGGTAGAAAAGTCTAAAAATATGCTGTTTTCTTACCCTACAGTTCCGATGCATTTTGATATAGATGGCTTTGCAGCAAATCTGACAGGTGGAAGGAATGAGCAGGACCCGATCCTGCATTTAATAATATGTGAGCCCACTTTCCCCATAGCGAGTACCACTCACCTCTGCTGTTGTTGGGTAAAAGCTCTGAGGAGAATTTCTCACCTTTTTAATTCTCCAGCTGTTTGTTTTCATAATTTTTTTTCTTAAAAGTTAAGTATCTTTGTTTCCTTACCGGAAACCATAGTTGTCTCCGGAGTTCACCTCAATTTTCCTCTCTAAAACCATCTATAGTTTCATCTTGATTTGTATTTGCTGTGTGAGAGGAACAGATCGGTCCGTCAGTTCGGTCAAACTCTTTCCAGACATTTACCCTGTGAAAGGCTTTGATGCAAAACAATACATTTTAAAAGTTTTTTTCAGTATCATTTCATAGAGGCTAGTTTTTCTGGCTGGTTTTACTTGTGCCTGAATCCCTTTTGATTTAGTTTTAAATGACTCCTGATATAAATGTCCTCAGGACTCCTGCCAAGCAGTATGCTGCTATTTCCCTGTCCTTTATTTCAGCCAAAACCTCGTAATGTAGTTTTATTATTTTGACTGGTTGTGACATTGATTTTGAAGGATTTGTAATACACAATAAAACATTATACCCTTTCAAAACATGACAAACTTCTGCAGCAAGCGTTTCTTTGTAAACATATCCTTTCATTGGTATATAGGTATTATTTCACTCTGACTAACAATGGTGATGGTCTGTACGACCATGTTTGGTGTGATATATGTAGTATTAAGTCTTTTGGCTGAATTCACTGGTAGTTTGTTAGAGACTTTATGCAACAGTGTGAGTCCACACTTTTTATTTTCTTAGCTCAGTTTCTTTTCCTTGCTTCTTCATATTTTTGAAATGTGGGACAGAATTTAAGGTAGATTTCCATCTGGGAGAATTAATATCTCCATTGCCTAATACAAAAGCAGATAAAATTACTCTGTGAGTTAGCAGGAGTTAGGGATGCAAATATATTGAAAACATTCATAACTAGGGAAATTTCACTCATTCATTCATTCATTTCCTATTAGCCCCTGACCTTCCTAAAAATGATTTTACGTGGAGCATGTTCAGATATCATAGCTTTGTAGGAAATTAATGTCAGATAACAAATTGCTGGGAATGAATTATCCAGTGTGCTAATGGAATTGTTCACATCCAGGTACTCCTCAGGCACTGCCAACAGAAACTGAGCTGAAACTCTGATTCCTGAGTGTTGCCTGCTATTGCAGATTTAGTGTCCTGCTTTACATTGTTTGTACTGAAGGAGCTAGAAAAAGGCTGCCTGGCAGCTGACTCCTTTGGGAATCCCTGCTAAAATGAAATGTATATTTCATAAGGCCATCCCAGGGAGCAAAATTTTAAGTAAACATACATTTTAAATGAGTAAGCAATTGTCTACTGGGAACCTGTGTATGGAGCTTTATTTTTAAATATATATACTCATCTTTCAGTGTGGGGAATTACACACATAATCCACAAATAGAGAACGTCTAGTTAATGCTTAACATTCATTTAAACACAGCCTTGAAAGCTAAATTAGTAAACACTATAGAAAGAATATTCTCTGCATGAGGCCCAGTTTCACTAAAGTCAAGTCAAAGCTCTGCTGCCACCGCAGTGTGTTTTATTGACATATAAACTCTGCAATGGATCTGGTTGGGTATTCCTGGAGAGCACATTTTAACTGGAGTTACCTGCAGTGGCTTGAAGGTAACAGTATGTTTGTAATGCTTTCGGGTATTGATAGGTATTTGTGTGACACCTCTCCTGTAGTCATAATTCAACTTGCGTAGGTTGGTTTATTAAAGGTTTGTCAGAGACTGGACACAGCGAATATTTAATCTCTCGTGACTTTAAACATTGGTGGGGTAGATGTCTATACCTAAACTGGTTTTTCTGGGTTCCCCTTATTATCAGTGGAAGAAGTAGATACTTTTGTAATGTATTCAGATAGTTTGTTTTAGATCTCTCCTTAGGATGAGATGTCTTAGTGCCTGGACTCTGTCATCTACATTGACAATGCAGAGAGCAGGATGTCCCATCTCCAGCTGAAGTCATAGAAACGCTACCAATGTTGGCTAGCAAAACATTTTTTTTTTTTCTTTGGGATAAAATCCTCCAGTTGCATTTTTAATATTAATAATTTGATAGAATTCACTTTGGTTTCATATGTTTATGATGTGGGAAGATTGGACTTGAGTGATAAAGGAAGAAAATTTGATGAATTATTCAATGTTTTTCTTTTTGTTCACTTCTATAGTTCAACAGAGTTATAAATAAAGGCATTTATGTATGTGTATATAGATGCATATATTTGGAAAAAAAATTTTGGGGACAAGGTGAACAGAGTGATTTCTTTGTTGCTTTTTTATACTGCAATTCAAGCTTGCTCCGATGACACCTTTTCTGAACGGATTGCATCAGTGTAAAAAAATAGATTGTCGAATATGCCAAAGAACAAAAATAAAATGAAGCAAAAAGAATATCTTCAGATCTGGACCCTTCATCCTTTTAAATCTTCTTGCATTTTCCGAAAGCACTCAGATCTTACCTGCTGCCTACAAAAAATAGCCACATTAAAATTAGCAGCACTCAAAGAAAAAGTTAGAGGATCATCTCGAAGATTTTAAGGTACACAGCACATCCTGTACTCATAGGTACATATCAAAATTATTAGCAAGTCACAGGGTGGGGTACTCTGATTCTTTGTTAATAAGACTTAGCAATTGTACCTCTTCTATGTATGTGAGTGGGCTCTTATTGACAATGAGAGGCATATATGGTTTCAAATGTATTAATTCCCCTTTGTCCTTGCCTTGCACTGCCCTGTGAGCAGGAAAACAGGTCACCTGAGAGTTAGATGCAGTCAAGAGCGTGCTCTGACTGCGCGGCATCTTTCACCTAGGGAGAGTCACTGCAAAGGGGTTCCTCTGCCCCGTGCCAGGTGTGTGTTGCACGCCCGCACCGCTGCCTCCTCTGCAAGGGAAAAACACACAGAAAAGATAGATTTCACAGTGCCTTGACCTTACAAGTTTTTCTTACCCTGTTCCTGGTACTTTTTACATTGCTTATATCAATATCCAAAACGACATCAATATCCAGGGAAGTATTAATCCCAAATTCAACAAATCAGTATAAAACTAGGAGATTCAGTATAAAATTAGATGTCATTTTATTTTTTTCTGTCCTGCGGCAGGATAAGTGAGTCAGTCTTTAAAGTCTCTGTAAATGGACAAAACGTCAGTGTACGCAGCCTGGCTAAAACTCAGCCCCTGCTCAGCGTGAGGTTGGAGGATGGGCCGTTCAGCTTTGGGAATGCAAACACAGAAGCTGCGAAGGTAGAAGAAGATGGATGGTATAGGACTGACTGAGCACAAGCAAGAGGAAAAACTTGCCTCTTGTATAGTTCCTATTTTCCTGACACTTGGCTTCTTTTTCATTTTATATTTTTTTTTTTTTTCCTTTGCAATGTGTCGGCTGCAGCTTAATGGGATACTCAGGTGGACAAGGGATGTAGGTTCTTACAGTTCACTGGACTTAATTCTTAACTGTTTTCAGTTAAAAAAAAAAAAGAAAAAAGAGGTCACTCTCGTTCATACACTGCTATTACAACTCTTTTTTTTGTTTGTGGTTGTTGGCATATTTTTTCAAGCATTTGTGTAATAGTGTATTAGAAAGGTATGACGGGTAGCTGTAGGTAAACACTGATACATTAATTCTGACCACTATGTGTAGTGTAAAATTCACATTGAATTTGATGTATACAGTACATTTTCTGTATACCAATCTATTTAATTTTTTTCCTATACAGGAACTACCTAAATTTAGCATTTTTAACAATAAAGAACCCATGTAGGTCATCAGATGTTAGATCTCCTTCCTTCCCTTGCAACATCTTTTATTTCTGAGCAACATGGCAGTAACATGAGACCATGACAGCCTTTATAAAATGTGTACTTTAGAGAACAAAAAAAGATTATGAAATTTCTGATCAATGCTCTGAGGGATTGTTTTGGCATTGATATTGTATTACAAATGATAGACTACATCGCAACTTAACAAAGGCATGTCTGCTCACTTCCAGCTGATGGTGTCAGAAATAACTTTCAGTGGTAGCATTTTGAATTGTTAATTGCACTGTTGTTCTATGCTGAAATCCTTGACTTAAATATTTATGAAGGAATCGGTTATACAGTGCACTACATTAGTGCCCTGCAATATGGCCATGTAAGCAAGAGTAGCCTTGATTTTTCACATGCTCCCAGAGACAGTGGCAGTGCTTGGGGGTGGGAAGCCTGGGACCCTGGATCCTGGGGGTTTGTCTCTTGCTCATTTTCTGTGTCTCATTCTCTCTCAGCAGATCAAACATTCCCTGAAGTGTGGTAGAAGGCAGGAAGAATGACACTTGCTAATTTGAATTTCAGAAAGCACCTAAACCACATTCTGATCTCCAGGTAAGTGTCTGTGAGCCACTTGGCTTTGACACTTGTTAAAACTTAATCACATATCTTTTTGGTGCCAAGCTACCGTATGCAGACCAAAGAGAGGAGTACGCGAGCTCATGTGCTTGTGCTTGTGGGGGAGGGAATACTTTATTTGTTTGTACAGAAGATGTGAAGTGAAAACAACATCACTCTGGAAAATATGAGATCAGCTTATGAAAAAGGAGGAAAGATTTAGTGACAACTGAAAACCTTAAACTACAGGTGCCCTGATGCAGTTGCTCTATGTGAGATCTCAAGAAGGAAACATCTGGGGACATGTAATTTACTAATTTAGATCAGGCATTATTTTTATGTATTCGTTCTCTTCCTCTTCCCCCAAACTGCTTTTTAAAAATACCCTCAGGCATGTCACAGACTGTATCAAAGTCCTTTATTAAGCAGTAACTGTCAAATGTAAAGGAGAAGGAAAACAAATAATGTATTCTGTATGTCAATGGTAACTAAACAGGTTCTCTCTGTGAAGATCTGGATATCTCCAAAGAAGTTTGTAACGTGCTATCTATACTGTGAAACACAATCACATTAAGGGTGTATATACTGACCAGCGACTCAAAATGAAGTCTTTTGCTTTAGATGCCTGCTTTCACCTATGTTTGAGAACAAATTAATTTCAGCCAGGACTGGGCTGCTTCTTTTGGAGGTATGTGAGCTGTTGAGTTTTGCCCGTCTGAATGCTTATGAGAGGTTTGTTGTACATGGTCTTGCTCAAATGTTGCATACACCAAAAGGGCTGTGCTGAGATAACCACCTATGTTGGTGCTGATGCAAGATTTACTCACTGTCTACTTTAGATATCAGACTGAGATACAATCTGGTGCACCAAAATTTAGGAGGCTGCATTCCTCACAGAGGAAAGGGGTGAGCAGCACCTCTGAGGGATGACTTGTGCAAACTGTCAAGGGGGATGGTATGCATATGCCTCATTGTGTTTGTTTGCAGCCTAAATATATCTGATAAACAATATTTCTATCTGTTTCATAATATGTTTACTAATAGCAAAGTCAGCTGGCATATTTTATAGTCGTGTAAATGTGGCTTAACGCACAAAATGGAAAGAATTCCCAGGCTCCCTGGCAGGGATACTTCATGGGACATGGGTCGCAGTTGCAGTTAGTGCTGTGCATATGACTGGTGAAGAGGGAAAACAGACCATTAAATGCTGTGTGATGCAGGTACTGGAGATGCTGCGTGACACCGCTGAACAGAGCAGAGGTTTGTGATCCCTTTGTGATACTCTCCATCAAATAACTAAACGCAGCAGTCCTGTTGCATCCCGTGTCCTTTCTGGAACAGGACAATATATGAACACTTAACAATCTTGAACTATGGAAAATATTGTTAGCATGTATAGTGACCTTGTCTAGGATCTTCAAAAGTAAACCAAGAAGTGTGGAAAAGAGGAGAGTTTGTTCTCCATATTCTTGGTGGACAGTACAGCAAAACTGTAGCAGAGAAGACTCTGCTACAGAGATACAATAAAAGCCTTTCTAAGGAACACTGAAAGAGGCTGCATGGAGGCTGTGAAAATGCCATCCTCAAGAATCTCTAACTTGGCAGAACACGTCTGTTGTGCCTGCCATGTGGGGCTGAGGTGCCGTTGAGCCTGTGGTGAGCACTGGCAGGGAGATGGTGCTATCAACAGCTGAGATGGGAGCTGCCGTGGATACCCCAGCCGTACTTAGGAGATGGTTTGCTAAAGAGTACAGTTTTGGCTGGGTATTTTCTAAGGCCGGCACCAAGACTCCTCAGGTTCCGTATTAGCGGTCTCAGCCTTCCCTGACACACAGCGCTGCTTTAGTAGCAGGGAGGAGCGAGGCAGTTTTTGTCAGCAGAGCGATCCAGGAGTTGCTCTCGCTGCCAATTATTCAGACAGCCTTCAGGAAGGGCTTGTTTACCAGAACAGTTTTCTTCAGTGATTTCCCACCTCGGAATGGAGCGTGATCTTTTTCACATGTGTTGTGAGCGCTATTTATAGCTGAACAGTGAGAAATACGCTTGCAGCAGAACTGCAACGGTCATTTGATGCAATGTATGATTTCTCCCCAACCCCAGACATAATAAACACAATCTGTGATATACATTTTATCTATAAACACAGTTAATCACAGTGATTAATTCTCATGATCTCTTAGCCTGTTCAAAAAAGTGAAGAAATATTGCTTAACAGGTACAATAATGGGCTGTGGAACGACATTCCTGAATCACTGTTTTATGTACTGTGGACACATCACTTTGCCTCTTTGTGCTTGGTGAAGTCCCCAGCCATCACTCCATCTTCATGAAAGTACTGAATAAATATAGATTCAGGTCAAGATGTTCTGGAGTTAAGAATGTCATCTGTACTGTGCTATATTAGTGTCTTTTCATAATGGTTCCTAATGTGCATATTTAATATTTTTGAGAAGGCAATTTTTTACTATTTTTCAATGTATTAATGCATACATAGTATTTTCTGGCATTCCTAAAAAGGCACAGTCTTGTTCTCAGTGCAAAACTGGGCTTTAAGGAACTTAGGGTGTAAAAGTTGCTTGTCACCCTGTGATGGTGAAACACAAGGTGGCAATGGGTGGTGTGGAGCCACTTGAATGGAGCTTGGAAAAGATGTAATACCTCTCCTTTGATCATCTGGATCATGTCTTGTGTCCAAAGAAAGGGGAATGTGGGCTGGTTCCTTAGCTCCATGGATCTCCTATCACATCATATTGTGACTGAAAGATCAAAACTGAGGCCAAGAGGGTAGGAAGCCAGGTTAGACCTTTTCCTTCCTCCTTCCCACCTATCCGGTGTTTCGTTCTCCCCCTTGGTACACAGTGCCTGTATTCCCAGTAGGGCAGCAATAATCATTTTAACAAGGCGCTACACAAGGAAAGAGGTAGAGGGAGGCCCCACACCTTGCTTGCAGCACACCATGCAAGTGCTAACTGCAGCTTTGCCCTAAAGGACCTTATTCTTGCTGACAAGCCCTTATTTATGCAGGATGTTGTAACACTGGTTTGCAAATGGGGTGATTGAGATAGCTGGCAAGATATCTGAACCTCAAAATCCAGTGCCTCACAGCACTGTTGAAGGTATCATCAAGGCTAAATGCCCTGACTGTCCACCCTCCCACATATTGCATCACCCTCTGACGGGGTGCTGGGAACCCCCTGTGAGGGGAGGCTGTGTCCCCAGGTGCATCTCAATGGCATGCCCTGCAGCTACAAGGGCTGCTGCACTGCTGCTCCAGGGGCCCTCTGCTGTACTCAGGTCTGCGGACACTTGGTGGCTGGGCTGGCAGTGGTGGCATTTCCACGGTTTGCCTAGTAGGGGGTCCCATCACCAACAAGCATCTCTGTGCCACTTTGTCCGTCCTCCATGTGAAGGTGCATCCCTCAGACAATAGGAGCACTTGGAAACAAGTGGGGAGGGCTGACAACCATGGGACCTGCATCTGGCCATGACCTTGGTTTCTTGGCCTCTTCCCCTGCCCTTTGCTGTGAAGCCCTGTGTCTTATGTAGGGTTGCATCTTAGGCTCATAAAATCTACGCAGTTTGGAAAAATAAGAGGCTAAGTGATAGATCACTTATTCCATGCCCCAAAACCTGTGGCCCAAGTTTTTCTTTGTGCATACCCATAGGAGGTACAGCTAGATATGCTGGGAGTGCCCCAAACACCTTTGGTGTGGAGGCACACAGGATATTCTGGACACCCTCAGGAGGTTTCTTTCTGAGCAGCGTAGACACAGGCACCTCCTGAAAAACCACGGTTCCATTTTTATCTCAGTGTCAGAATACAAATTCAAACCAAATCCAACTCTGGATATCCTGAAGTTGCTTCCAGACAGTAGTCTAAACTTTCCTGAGCTGAACAGGACACATGAAATCTGAAGCCAGGTCTGAGTTTTCCAGATTGAGCCAGGATCTAGTTAGAAAAAAAAGAACATCTTATTTATGATAGGAAATGGGTACTTGACTAACAGGGTGTGGTATGTATTTGTAAAGGCTTCAGACTGAAAACCAAGCAGGCTGGTTGTGCGCAGGCTACATTTCAGCAGAAAGGCTCCAGGTTTGCATTTCTGAGGCCAGCAGGCATATGCTTCTTAAATTCATCTGCCCACTTGAGCAAAACCTGCACTCACAGCTTGAGGGTCTGTTACATACACCTTGTGTATTGAAGGATGCGTATAGGGTTTGAGTGGAATGTTATTCAAGAATGGATAAAATAGAGACAAATTATAGGAAAAAATGTTGAAAAGAAAGGAAAGCATTCAGGAGGATGAGGAAGACAAGCAGCACAGGGTCAGTCTAATGATGTGACAGACCCAGAGGCAGCTCTGAAGCTCCAACACAATTATTCCTGGACCATGTCATCTTAGATGCTTTGGCATGTGGTCCAGTAACTGGGAACAGGGAAAAATGATCAGAATATCAGTAGGCTGTGGTTTTGTAAAACTCACCACAAGCTTTCTCTTTCCTGTCAGAAAGTATGTGTATCTGTTTTTAAAAATAACTTTAAAACCTCTCCCAAATATTATTTTTGATGACACCGATTTTGGAGAAATCCAGTCAATGAAGCAAAGAACCTTTCTGAAACATTCTTTTCTCATAATGCTACACTTTATGGGGAGAAAATGAGTCCCTAATAGCTCACTTATATTAGAAAAGATGCATATACATGGATTTGTTCTAAGTACAAGAATCCATACTGACAAGTGTGATCTTGTGAATTCTTTTTCTGGTATAAGTCTACCAATGTGAGTAAAGTTGTGTGAATGACTTGTGAGTTTTATGAGTGCATAGCAACAGGGACAAGTAAAACGTTAGCTACTTTTAACAGCAGTTACAGTTTGTTATTCCCCATTATTTTCAAGAGTAGGAAAAGTTTTCTATGAAAGAGAAGGACTTTCAGACATAGTTCTGAGTAGTGAGGGTGAGCTCAGCACCTTGCCTTCTCATTGTTCTTGGACTTGGTCTTCCCCAGCTTTGTCTGCAGAATTTCTATTAGTGTCGGTGGTACTTCCCCACACAGATGGAGAGGTCTGTTTAACAGTGCACGTGTGCTATTATGGCACTATAAAGAGCTGGAGATGAAGGACATCACAGGCGTAAAAAATGTCCCTATGTTATTCCTCTCACAAACATTAAGGTAAGAAGTGACAAAAACTTGGAAGCTACAAGAAAGTAGAGAATGTTTGGATCTAGTTATGACAGTGAGGCTGGGACCACCTTGCCTCTTAATGGCCCAAGATATAATTTTCATTATTTCAGCTCTCTGAGAAACTTGGAGGAGTATCATCCAGACTGCTTAAAGGATTTGTCTTCATATGGTATGTTTGTCCATAATCATGCTGGTATGATGTGAATACCATCAACGGTACTACATAGATAATGACCTACTGAAAAATTCAGAGTGAGAAAGAAAGTGATAATAATTGATATTTCTGAAATAATGAACATGTTGGAGCTAAGAGCTGCAGGATACAGGAATTGATTTTGTTTTGTTTACTTTTTAAGGAAAAGTAAAGGTGAAGAAACAGAAAACTGTTGAGCATGCAGTAAGCTTAGAAGCCAATGCAATATGGACTACTCACAAAGGCATTCACATTCTGTGGATGTAATTAATAATTAAACTCTGATCTTTTTGGAAAAATGAAATATTTGGACAGAAAGTAGAGGTCTACTGTGAAAAATCTGTGAAGGGCATATATATGTCCAGTTTCCATTCTTCTGCTATAGTCACTAACATGCTGCCTAGTTAAAAAGATTCTGAATTCTTGTTTATGGCAATCATTTTACTTTCAGTTTTCTTTCAGTTTTCATATTCCAATTCATTATAATGCCCATAATAGAGATATATGTTTAGCACCACAGTCTATGTAATAAAGCAAGGGTAGAAAATTGCATACTGTTTGATAATAATACTTTCTGTGCAATATTTATGAGATCATTCAAAAATGTGCTCCAAAGCAGGATTGATACAGAAAACCAAACCTCACTATTGTTTGGCTTACTCGTCCTTAAAATTTCTAACAAGCATGAAAAATCTCCGTAGGTCTGTTACTCATTGCTTAGTTGGCCTTTCACACTGAAATATTTCTCTCACCTGTAACCTAATTCTCCTGTCTTGCAATCTTTTCTCTTTTTCAGAGGTTATGGAAAACTATTAATTATCTTCTTTCACAAAGAATCTTCTTCCTAATCTTCTCCCTTCTGGATTAAGCAAGTCCAGTTCTTGCAAAGTCTCATGCTAGATCACTTTTTTTTTGGAAGTTAACTCTCATTTCTGTTCTTTTGGCTTCCTCCAGCTGGTCGGCATGTTCCTTGACACTTGATAACCTGCAGCGGTCACAGGGATCCAGATGAAGGATTACCAACTCTGAGTAGAGCAGAAGGAATGTTTTGTGTGTTTAACATGAAATGTGCTCATTTTCTTTAACAGAGCATGATTTCTCCTTATGCAATGGTGTGATTTTATTGCTTGTTTGTGATCTATTCTAATTGTTAGGTTCTTTTCTACACTATGCTTGTCTTGCCAGTCATTCTACATCTTATATTTGTGCAGATAATTTTTCTTGTGCATGTGCCTGTGAATTCATTTAATTGTTTAGCTGAATTCTGATTTCTGCTGTTCACCAAGATCACAAATTAATTTAAAATGTACATTCTGCACTCTGAAGGATTTGAAGCCTTTTTAGCTTAGTGTCATTTTCAAATGCAAAAAGCATCTTAATCTATCTACCAGTTCATTAATGAATATGTCATAAAGACAGATTCTTGCAGAACCTGACCTGATGAATCTTGTGCATTTGAAAATGAATCATTCATAACTATTCTTTTAATGGGATTTCCCAAATAACTGTCTAACTACCTTAAATCCACTTGTCTATTGGAATGTCCTGTGAGATGTCAAAAGCCAACATCCGGATGCATGACAGTATCTATCCTTAAAGCTTGTTATCTGCCATAGAGAGAAATAGGTTTGTCTTGATGTGATTTATTTATTAAAAATTTATCTTGGCTCTTACTTACATTCTGGTTATATTCTGGTTTCTCACAAATAGGCCTTTTCATTATTTGTTCTGATATTTTTCTGGTGACTGAAGTTAAGCTCTCTTCTCCTGTTTGACGTTTTAAAAGTAAAAAAAATGTTTGCCCTTTCTAGTCTTCTGGAATCTGTATTCCTCAAGTTGCTAAAGGTAATTGCTGATGGCTCTGAAAACAGTTTATCTGTGTTCTCAGTGCTGAATTACATCAAGCCTTGCCACTTGAAAACTACTACATTATCTATGTAGATTCTACCATTATTCTTTCCTTTTTCTAGGCTGATTTTCACCCTTCTATTTAGGATTTTAATGGGATTGGCTATGACATTGAAACTGATCTTTTAAGCACAGGCTGAAGCAAAAAGATCATTGAACACTTTCAAGATATAGAGATAATGCTGTAACCATGATAGCCTAAGAGTATAAGCAAGGAAAATTTACAGGGAATAGGCAATATCTTTTATTAGACCAATGGATATAGCTGGAAAATAGACAAGCATCTGCCTTAGGAGCTGTGTTTGTGTTTCTGAAGACATATCTTTTTTTTTTACTACTACATTAGTCAGTCTAATAAAAGATGCCACTTCACTCTCCAAATCCTGTCTCAGAGTCAACACTTCAGCCCACTTGCTAGTAATCAATTATATTTTGTTGTTAACTATTACCTTCTTCAATTTTTGTGGTTTTAATAATGCACTTAAGAGTCTTTTCTCATGATGCTTTATTTCCCTTTCAAATTCTGTCACAATTATGTTCCTTAGCCCATAGAAGTTCTTCTCCTATGGGTTTTGCGCTATCCTTTAGTAATGTGTGCTAATTCACATAGTTAATTTGATTATGCATTTTTTATGTGTCTTTCCTGGGCGTTGGATCATCGAAGAATGCATGCCAGACCAGTGTCCTAGGACACTTTGTACCTTTCCTTCAGATGGAGGTAGCTAGCGTGGTACAGATGCCAGTGGCTATGCCTAGGACAGGATGAGCTCCTCAACTGAAGCTAAGGGTAAAGACTTCAAGAAGTGCTTGCAGTTAAAGAAATGAAGTAAAGGAGACATGAGGACTGATATTCTGGAAGGAAAAATGAGGATGCTGATCGTTTCTATTTTAATGTATTTACCTTTGGTTCCCTGTAGATTAATACAAAAATAATAGAGAAAAATATTGCTAACTAACTGACGTTGCATTTGGGTTACTTATTGATTCAGTAGTTTGTGGGTTTTGTTTTTTTTTTCCTTCCATGTTAAATATGAAGAAGAACTAAATAAAATAACCTCAACGTATTAATGGCATCGAGTGTAGTACATACATGGACTTTGAGGCATATATCTAGATAAGCCTGGTTGGTTTTTTGTCTATAGAGTTAGAAATTTGATGATCATGAAAAAAAAAGTGTGTTATAGCAATGGATCCTTTGATAGCTATGTATCATAAAATTCTCATCTGTATACAAACTAAAATATGTTTGGCTAAATGCTCCATAAGTACAGAATTAGTGAGGGTATCATAACCAAATGAAGAGAATAGCATGTAGAGTCATAGTGTGCTTCTGAGCAGCTGTCATGCTTCAGTGCTGAAGTGACAGTTTTTCAGCTGTGTGTGAGATACAGAGCTGTATTTCAAAGACGACATTTTATTACATACATGCTTTCCCAAGGGTAACTGGACACTTGAGTACATCAGGCTAGTTTCAAACACCCCTTTCATATTTATCAGGGATAATTGTGATGGTACTCTAAATAGTCATGTGTACTGCTGGAGTCTCAACAATTCAAAAAGTAGTTTGTAAAAAAGACGACTGCATATCTGTACATATGAATAAGGAGTTTAAAAATGTATATATAAACATGGAATCTCTAGAAATTCTCTTAAATGTAGCAAAATATTCTGCAAAGAGAAATCAAAGTGCGAAGTATGTGTCAACAGTTATAATTATTTATGAATCCTTGGATACTTGCTACCAGTGATTTCTGTTCACTGTGTTGGTTCTCTCCTGCTGCGCTTCCAAGCTTGGCCATCTTTCCTTACTTCTGTTGGCGAATGGATAAAAAGAAAGAGGGTTATATTTCCATTGGTTTGATTGGTTTGTGTATCTGGGTCTGCTCTTCTTTTCCTCTTTCCAAATTTCACCTGAAATTCTCTTATTGTGCTCAGTCAGTGATGATTTCTTGGTGAAGCACCGGGGACCAAGATTACGCATTATGCACATAAGGGATTATATAAAGTGTAATGCATTTAAATGTTTATTGTAACACACTAAAACAACATATTCCTTGAGCTGGGGCTCAGAGTAGAATCACCTGTAACAGCTCAGAAAATGTTAACATGCTCACTGGGCTTTACAAAGTAAAGCCTGATGAGATTGGCTTTAAAGAAGCATCATACCTTGCCCATAACTTAAACTTGTTCATCCTTGACTTCACACTTGATAAACAAGATATAAAATATATATTAGGAACAAGAGCACGTTTCAATCCACTGCAAACGTAGATCACTAGAGAGAATAAATCATAACCCAGCCAGCTATGTTTCTCTCCTCCTGCTTCCTCTCCAAGCTCAATTAAGACTCAACATGTTTTTTCTTCTCCCTTGTTCCCTTTTATCTGCTCTCCTTCTCGTGTTTCCACGTCCTTCCCCCTATCCTCTACTTTATCTGATGAGGCTAGTGCTGTAGGATAATGAGGTAATTCCTGGTAGTGTTGGAAGTCCCAGACACCTGGATGATATATGTTTTTTCTATCCCAGACTGGGTCAGATAAGACCTGATTACCCTTGGGTATTTCAGTGGTATATGTTCAGGTTAAGTTAGTCTTTCTGGGACCCAATAAAGTTTCTGTGCACTGCAAAATATGCAAATGTCCATCTTTAGATACAGCAATTTTGGACTGGAAATTCAGATCTAGATGAATGGCAAGGAAATAGCCTAGATGTGTAATGAACAGAAGTGTTTTAGGTTTGTCTTCCATCCCATCCAACTCTTTACAGATGTCTAACCCCCGGCTCTCTTTCCTGGCATGGATCCAGTTCTGATTTGGCATTGACTCACTCTCCATATGCAGTGAATACTCCCAATCTAGTGAATTTTTAAAATGGAACTGCTTTGCATACACTGTGTAAATAAAACATTACCCCCCCCCCCAAAACTCAAC
>VYZM01008962.1:130450-144849 GCA_013398915.1 Dromas ardeola
CCCTCCCCCAACAAAATTCTGCAAAAAAATATCATTCCCAAGACTAATTTTTTCAGTGAGTCTAATCTAAATTAAGTGTCAAACAAAGTAGTTTCCATATTTTTTTTAATTTTATGTAGACATTAGAATTGCATGATTATTTCTTAAAACATTGGATTAATTTAGATTCAATAAAGCAATTATATCCAGCAAAGGGATTAACAATTTAAGAGACCTCCAAAAAGGCTAATTACAGGGCCAGTAATTTAGCTGACTGTGTGATGATTCAACTCAGATTCCCATTTCTTAAGCTTTTGTGGGCTCACTCTTCTCCCTGGTGCTTTAATAGCAAGCTTGCATGCAAATACTTGCTTCTCTGTGACTGAGGCCTGTGCTGCTTTGGGCCAAAATTTATTGCTGAAGTTACATGACTGAAATGCCTCAGGTAAAAAAAAAAAATCGCTAAAAAGAAAAACATTCAGTAGACAGCTATGTAGAGTGTGCTGCCTGACAGTCACTAAAGTTCCCAGGATGGAAGAGGTTCTGCAAATAAGGTCAATAGAATTAACGCTCAATTACCCCTTCAATATCAAAGAGGGTGCCAGGCATAGTTCTGACAACATTTGGGGATGATCATAATTGCAAGGCACCTGCTACATGAGCAAATGTGGTTAGATGCTTTTTCTTCCTTGGAGTAACTGCTCATCAGCTAAAATTATGAGCTTGCTTAGTCATATTTCAAAATATTTAAGAGCATGGATGGCCATATAATGTGTAAAGTCCCTTCTTTTTGGTTCAGATCTCCCTGCTGACGTAAACTGTCACTGCTCCACCGGAGTTGGAGGAGTCCTAAGGATTTACACCAGCTAAGGTCACACTTGTTTACGCAGTCAATCAATAAATATGGAAACAATGTAAATCCATTTGTGTGGTGATTAAATAGGTAGTTTAAATTCATTTAGTGCATATCAAGATAGATACTGCCACTCTCATTTCTGTGAAACATTGTGGTTTAGGTTCTGACACAAAGCCTGTTGAAATCAAGGAGGTTTTCACTTAACCTCAGGGGGTTTTGGCTCAGAACCACAGTACAACTCTTGTGAAATACACAATTTATCTCTAAACTTTTGTAAAATTGATTCCAGTGGTATTTTCCTTTATTTAGTCCCTAAATCTGTTTGGTATCCCATATTTTCACTTTGAAGAAAAAAAAATCAAACAAGAGAAAGCAGGATTGCAAAGTGTCTCTGAAGGAGACGTCACACAGTCAGTCATTCATCCATTTACTAGCTCAGCAGTACAAAAACTGACTCGTATGTTTCCCTTTTTCGATTTTCATTGTCCTCTCCCCACCCTCAGCCCTTGCTATCAGCCCCAGCAAGTAACTGATATTAAAGACCTCCTCTTGCCTTTAAAAAGGAGAAGAAAAAAATAGCTTTTTTTCCTTTTTTTTTTTTTGTCATTGTCCCAGTTTAGTCCCGAAGTCTCAATGGGGTTGTGCAATCTGAAATTTGACCTTTTCAATTTGGGTTTGAAGAATGAAATCACAGCAGAAACCCCTTTCTTCACATTTTTGTTCATATGCTTTGTGGCTTGCAATCCTACAGTATCCGAGAGTTCAATTAGGCAGCGTGTAATTGACAGGTTCCCGAGTTAAATAGCTGGGATGGGATCATATACTTAAAATAGCTTTAAAAGAAAACCTGTAGACAGACAATCAGTCAGACAATCTTTTCAGACGCTTGGAAAGCCCCTATTTTCCTAAGCACTTGCCCTGTAAATGATCTGGAAGTCTTGCACATAAAGTAGTTTAATATAAAAGATCGCTTGGAGGCAGTTAACATGCAAACATATTCCTTGATTTAATATCTAGGAGGCATTTTTTGAAGTTGTTTTTTTTTTTTTTTTTCAGAAGTATTGTTGTTGCTTATTATGAGCGTGACATCACTTCCCCTGACCTAGTGATATGTGTACTCCCTGTGCTCTGATTTTTACCTTCTTTGAGATCAAAGCCTCCTTTCTTCTGAATTCAAGCCCACCTTCCCTTTTGCTCTGTTCATTTCTAGTATCTAGAGTAAAAATTTACCAACAAAGCAAAGGAAAAAGAAAGAAAAAAAAATTCTTGTCTTCCCCTGTTGCTCGACTCTGCAATTTGTCAGGTTGGATAAAACTCTCCTATTTTCTTGCTGCTATACTGTGGTAGAAACCTCAGTTCTGAAGCCCGTGCATGCCAGGAAAAATAGGAAAGAATGTCTTGCTTTTCTGTTCTTGAAAGAGTGTCACTGCATAGTGTACAATTGTCCATTTTTATTCCCACATTTACAAAAATTAGGCTTTTAAGTTGAGAATTTCAGGAGTGAAGAATAACTTTTGAGTACTCCAACATTTCAGCTTAAGATATCTTATAGAATCCCTATTTTCACAAAGAGCCCGATAGATCAGGGGCTGTTAAAACCGAGCAACTGTTTTTACTTTGGGTTTTTTTCCACCCTTTTAACAGAGCTGGAAAGTATGAGCACACTTTTCCCTTTGTATAGCAGCTCACTAGTTGGAGCTTTTGACCAGCGTGTGGAAAACCAGTTTAGTTCCTTAGTTCCATGGATTTAAATCCATGTTTTTCAAATCCATGTTTTTCAAATTCATCCTTTGAAGAAAGTGCCCTGTTACTGCTCTAGTCTGAAGAGAAGACAATCTCTATCCCTTCTTTTAAGGCTGTTCTACCTAAAAAAAAACCTTCAGGACTTACTGAGCCAGAGGAGGGTTGGATGCTTCCCCCACCAGTCAAGGTGTCACTTGGGAGGAGACCCACCTGTAAGTTCACTGTTATGAGTGCTCCTCCAGAGCTGAGAAGGATGGCTTTCAAACATCACCAACAGAAAGGGATAAATTGGAGCAGAGCTCCCCCAGAACATCATAATATTCTGCATAAAATGCGATATATTGTATATGATGTCATGGAGTGCTCCTCATGAGAAGGTTTTGGTATATAATCCTGATGTGGAGTTTGTAAAACCCCAGAGAAGGGTGGGATTTTGCAGTGACATCTCCTTGCTCTGAGAATTTCCTATCAGCTCGCTTTGTGCAGATGCTCCCCAGCATGCTGTTTTTTGTGATGATTTCACACTATTGGGGAGGAAGCAGAGACAAGAAGAACACAACACAGCCCTGTGTTTTAATTTTTTGTAAATCAGTGGTGAACCCGCATCTTAAAAACTGCCAACAATTTTGATGTCTCCTCAGAAAAAGCATATACAACAGCAAGAATAGTTAGACAGAAGAGCAAGAGGTATGGCAATAAATGTGAAACACACCTCTCTGTGAAGATGTACTAAATAGATTAAGACCTTTTATTTCAGAGAAGAGACGTTCAATTAGAGGTGGTAGGAATATGAGAGAGGGCTAGAAAGTAATGAACAGAGAAGGTTCGTGATGATGGGGAATCAGCTTCCGCCATTTTTCTCAATGCAAGAACAAGTAAAAGTACTGAAATTATCATGTAGCAAGAAGCAGGCAAAACAATACATGGAACTTTTTAGCACAAAGTGTTACAGACACCAAAAATATAAGTGGATTTTATATTTTTTATATATATATGTGGGCGCATACAAAACCACACATATATATAGGTAGCTATTAGATATGGTCGTCCTGATACAGTCTTCAGTAGAGGAAGATTCTAAACCTCTATTTGCCAAATACTCTTTTGCTCTTTGCAAGTCTCCATTCTCCCCTACGCGCTGTGGAGAAAAATGAGTCTTGTAACAGCCAGTTCCAGGTGCAGCGTGGTGGGACACCATGAGAAGCTATCGCAGACTGCACCTACCACTATTGTGAAGACCTATCTTTAGAAAAGATCCAGGAAATCCACAAATTCAGCAGGCATTAAGGAGAACTGAATCTGCAGGGACTGGGGCTGAGCTGGAAAGCCATTCAAGCAGTTAAGTTGTAATAGCTGAAGAGGAACTCTGCTTTTAACAAAACAACCATAAGACGCTTTTTTAGGGCAAAAAACTAGTTTCTAGCCCTCTGTGGTGACTCATACGATATACAAGCCAGGGAGGATGCTTAATATTACTTTTCTGTGGTAACTTTTTTTTTCAACATCATAATAATTTGCTTTGGTACTTTATCTAAATAGTATAAAGAAGACTCATTCTTTTTTCTCAGTCTTACCCAGTAATCAGGGTGGTTTTTGAGTGAGCTGATAGCTGCAGGGCGTTACGTTCCTTGGGAGCAGTGGGAAGATGACTCGAGCAGTGTGAGTTACCCCTGAGGTGCCAGCTCTCAGGCATGTGCTGGGGAGTCCCAAGGGCTGGCGTGAGTGCTTTCCTCTGTGTTGTCAGAGAGGATCTGGGGATAGGTGACATCCAGTGCAAAGTTTGGACAGCACAGCCTCCTTTGGCACTTTGACAGTTTATTACTCTAGAGCACTCCTACATCTTAAAGGATTTTTGGAAACTGAGCTCCCTTTAGAGACATAGAGATACTCTCCTGCTTGCAAGTCACGGTATTCTCTAAACAACTGGTAGATTAATGAGGTAACATTTGTCTGCAACAAGTGTTTGGCTACAGAGCTGGTTAGGTCTAAGTCTAACTTTCCTAATCAACACAGCAAAGCACACCATGCTTGAGACTTTTTCTGACATTACAATTTTTTAAACTGATACTTTTGAGACAAGAGGAGCAGGAACATAGGGTGAGTATCTATAATACCCCTTTGTATTTCTCTCTCTGCAGTTTAATATGATATTATGATATTAACAGCCTCAGGCCTATGACAACTTTCTGTGTGGTACACAATGAGTTAGGAAAATCCCAGTATGATGTTACAAGGAGATCTACAACGAGTTATAAACTATATCAGGCAAAACTTCCAAGAAACTCAGTACAAATGTTTCCTTACTCTTATTCAATAAACCCACTTACGAGATCGATAGTACTTATTTCCAACAGACTTGCAGGAAAATATGCATGTAGCTTCTTCTGTAACCTGAGGACTGGCACAATCTTAGTGAGAAATTATTCAATTTTCTGTAGAGGATTACTTACATGAGGTTACAGAGCCCTTAGTGAGCGGGAAATTCCCAGCTGTCCAAGAGAATGACTTGCAGTTTCAGGAAGGGTAAAGACAAAGAGCTGGGTGGGCAGTTTTTGGTTGGCTTTAGTTGGATTTTTTGCTTGTTCTGATTAGAAGAGAAGAAGATGCTACTGAAGAAAAACATGAAGCATATAAAGATTACAAGTAGCTTGTTTTCCATTACTGGCAGGGTTTAAACTGTGTCCTAAAATATTTTTCTCATTCTCTTAATGTGTTCCCTAGTGCATTCTTCACGTACTGATGGTATTTTTCATCACATGGTGTTATTTCTTCCAGAGGACTGTGCCCTAAACCATTTAGGCAATTAATATAGCCCTGCCACAATCAAGAAGAGGAACTAACCCCCCAATTTTTTAAGTCTAGAAGTAAATGTCTGCCTTGCATTTTCCACTTTTGGTCCACTTATGTCTGGCTTGCTTTGGGGAAATCAAGTCAATGTAGTGCCTTCAAACAATCCCCGGTCCCCCAAATTTCAGTCCCTGAAAAGTAATATTTTATTCATCTCAGCCTAAAACAAGCACTTAAAATTTGTTAAATGAATTTCACCCTTAGATGCCTGTTTCCTTCTAGCTGATTATTAAGAAAACCTTTTGGTATCCAGCCCCTACCACTGCATTGCAGACATCTAACAGTGCAAACTTTGCACCCAGAGTTCATAGACAATGTGACGTCCCAAGTGGGAATCCTGATGAAAGGAAGAGATTATCTTATTCCATACCAGGGACTCTGATACAGTCACTTGAGTTGTTTGTTCCAGTTTGTTGTGCACATCCCGTGTACTGTAATACTGTAAAATAAAAAGGAAAACTACATTATGTTATCCTGCCTGCAGCTGGAGCATTTGATAACAAAATAAAAATTATACTTTCCTCTAACAGAAAGGGATGAAACACAGGTGACAAGCAAGCAGGGAGTTGGGGCAGTAGTGCAGCAGTCTGATTCGCAACAAGGAGCAGACCCAAAACCAGTGTTTAGAGGTGATGGAGAGAAGAATAATTGTCTGGGGACCAAGGATGTAGAGTCAATATAATGCAGGAAGTCACTGAAACTTACTGGCTTGCAAATCAGGACTATCCAAAGAAACCCACCACTCTACAAAAGCATCCGCTTCACACACTCCCTGTGAAGGACAGGCTTTTGTTTTACTTATATCAGCCAGCAAATCCGAGTAGTCTCCATTTAAAGAATATTGTTATATTTTGTTGTTATGGGGGTAAATCAGCCTTAGGGTTAGAGGCTGAAGTCCTGTTTGTATCTTCTAGAAAGTTCCTTTGCAAATCAAAGGGAGAAGAGTCCCGTAACACATCCCAACACCTATAATAATAGCCTATTTGTCAGCATTACCCTGGAGACTGCCTCTGCCACTTTTCCACCAAAAGTTTTAGTCCATCACCATTTACCAGATTTTTGCATGTCTCATGCCCCTACTATGAGACAAAAATTCTAGTTGTTTATTGCTCTTGTATATGCTGAAGGTTAAATATATTTCAGCTGTATATTCTGCAGATAGGGCGTGAAGTTTTGTGGCATGTCATATTATGGACAGGTACTACATATAACAGGTGCTGAAATTTCTTTCTGTGTTTGAAAGCTTGAATGAATTCTGTAAAACATAAGGTCATTTCTGAACTCCCTAGAAACCTGAGCAGTGCTAAAGCTAAAGTCAGCGGTAGACCAGGTGATCTGAAATGGCGGAGACCTCCGGATGAAAAAGATGCTCAGAGCTGGCAGTGAGGGAGGAAGAAGAAAAGCTCTCATGGGGCAGGTCAGAGGACTTGTTCACTGAGAGAGGAGTGAGATCACTGAATGACTTGGTGCAAATCTCACTTTTGTTCAGATACGTGTTTATACTCATCTTCACTTCAGTTATCTTCCTTCAATAAGTGAGTCGCGTTTAAAAATCAGAAGCATAGCCAGCCCCTGAGAAATATTATTGCTGAAACTCAGTTCAGTGTCTATCTTTCTGTCTTTTGCTCATGCTTGTCTCATTAGAGCCACTTGAGTCCCCACCAGCACTGAATGAAACAGGAATAGGAGAATAGGATATTTTATGGGGAAAGCTATTGCACAGTAGACCATACAGCTACACTTTCATACTTTCACACAAGTCTATCCCCTGCTCTCATGATTTTACAAAGGTTTCCCCAGGTTCCTCTCACAAATGATGTGAAGCAAAGTTTTGAGAGAAGAAAAGACTGTTTAACTGAAGACTTTCCTTGCGGTGAGGGTTGGCCAGTGTTTTAGTGGAGGCAATTTAATCTCTCCTCGACTGGTTATGGACTGACTGATTAAAGCCCCCTTTTGTGCTCTCCCGTGGCTGCTGACCTCATCAGTGAAGGACTGCCACTGCTTCAGCGTGGCGGTGTGGAGCTCCCATCTGGATTTAGTGACATTCAACACAAATGAAGAGCTGGTGTGCAGGACTGCTGTGGAAAGAAGTGACTTTGTCTAAATTCTTTTTCTGAGAGAGGTAGCACTGCCGGGCCCCTTCCATTGTACACGTCAGAGCACAGAGCAACTGTTCAGGCTATTGATCAAATGAAGAAATGCTTTTAGCCCCTTGAAGTCCGACCCATTAAAAGGTATACATATGGTAGGAGAATACAAGCCCAGCCATGCACATCTCTAGCAGTCAAAGAGAGGGTCTTCTAACTGCACAGTCCTTTTGAATTAATTTAACTTTTAGACATCAAAAGGCAGACAAAAATATATAAACAGCCAAAATATATGAAAAAAGTAATTGAATTATAAGAATGCATCATGTTACAGTATTTCAATCACATTCCTGCCACATAGGGAGCCAGTCAGAAAATTCCCCATGTTTTACAACCCATTATATGCACTTTGCATTTCAAACTCTTCTATGATATCCTGAAAAACATTCCAAAAATGAGATAAGGAAGTGAGCTTGTGTGGTGGGCTTTGTAGCTCAGCAGGGGGAAGAGGTTTGTGTGCGATTGCACTACCTCAGGTCAAATTTTTAGGAGTGGTGGAAATAGTTCCTGGAGCCGGACGGGTGTGATTTGTCTACACCTTGTATGTGATTTTTTTCTTACCTATCTTTGCAATACCATTCCCTCTCTCTTCCATCCTGCAGTCTCCATGTACCTCCAGCAGCTTTTTGATCACACAAGTCAGCTCCTTGTCCGTTGTACCTGCTGCTATTTTTTGGCTCCACTGTAGCTTGCTATTCTCCTGTTGGACTCTCTTACTTCCGCTGCCTATCATCTCCCAGATCTCAGCTGCTGGGATGTGCAGACAGCTGGTTGGCTACCATTATACCTTTACTATGAGTGAGCTCATATCACACGTTTTCCTCAACCATCAGTTGTGTTTTGGGGTCTACTCTATTTTTAAAATCCTCTACAGTCTTTTGCTGGGCCTTATATATCACTACCATCCCGTAATTCCTTCCTGTCAATTTAACATAATCAAATTTTAGTTTGCCATGAGAATCTGTTGCCTTGTAGCTCCTGTTATCTAAGAAGAAAAGCATTTTCAGCTCATTGTCACACCTTAAACCCTGTTTTCTTTTCTACCTATAACGTCTTTGCTATCATCCAATTAAATAACTGCACTATTCAAGTTGGTACATCATTTGGGGTTATATTTTGCATAAAAAAGCACAAATCAGAATTAATTTACAAAGTCCAATAAGGTATTCTCATCTTGAGGTTGGACTCTTTCAGACACAGTAACATACACCGAAGTGGCTCATGTTATCTTGTTACTATGGAAACAGTGATGCAGTACTCTTATGGGTGGAGATGTGTGACATTTGAAAGCACAGTATAAAACTGATATACTCCACAACTCACATTTTTATTCATCCTTAGTGCTATATAATAGCATAGCATCATAGTTGTGATAGTTATCTTGCTCATGTGTGTGGGTAAGTAATATCATGTGGAAGAGGCAATAATAAAAAAAAAGAAAGTTTGAGACTGAATAGGGAATAAGGGATCAGACTTACTACCACTGATTTATTGTATGTCTTTGGAAAATACTTTTGAGGAAATCAGTCTGTGTCTCCGCATCTGTAACGTGCCCTCTTTTTCTTTCGCTCTTTGTTTTCTTTATTTAGGTAACAAAGCTTTTTAATATAAGAATGCTTCTCGCTGTGGTTTTAGAGTGCATGGCAAAATTTTGGGAAGGGTGTCATTAGGCAACAGCAGTATAAATAAGACATAATATGCCTACTGTAATAGGGCTGTTAAAAAGACTTTTGTGCTGTTAGAAGCAAAACATATTCCATAAACAGCATTTTTTACATTGTAGATGGCATTCATTCTCAGAGAGCTGGAATGGTCAATGGGATAAATATTTATGCTCTATGGAAGTAACTAAGAAAAACAGAAGGTGATAATGCAACATGATTTGTAACCACAAAGAATAACACTTCATTGTGAAGAACTTGAGGAAAGCTCTGTGTGCCGGAAAACTCATCTTTTTTTTTTCTAATTATAAAAATTGGTCTAACGGAAGAATGTAATTTTCCACTACACAACTTGCCATGCTTGTATCTGTAGACCATCCTAACTTCACCACCACAACTCCTCTAACTGCTTTTATTTATCAACATGGAAAAGAAGTTTCTAATTCTGTGTGTTGCAAGTACAGATTTTCTGGACAAAATCTTTCTATTGGAGCTGGTTATTAATTGGTCTTCCTACTAAGATATTCACAAGAGCAGTTAATTTAGTATTCCTCATAGATTTTGTATTTTTAATTAAGTCCCTAGCTATCAGACGTAGAAAAGTTTATTGAGAGAAAGATCTATTCCACAAGAAGAGATTTATGGAAGGATTACCCCCTTAATGAATAATTGTATTTACTGTTTACTATTTATTCATTTGTATTGTAATGTCTAGGAAGTGTAACTCAGGCCAAGCTCTCATTTTGCCAGATGCCAGACAAACATTGACTCTAAGGCAAGGGAGCAGCTTCTGTGTTCCAGTGATTCAAACTTAGGAACGATAATATCAAAGCAGAGTGCAATGGCACAAAAAAAGGCATTTGAACTTCAGCCTCTCACTTTCCTTGCTACTGTTAGTTTACAGTAAGTCTATGCCAGGTTTGTGTTTTCTGTGCTGATAATGCAAAGCCTTCATCTCCAATTTCTGGCAGCAATTCTTAAATGACACTCTTTGAAATATTTCAGTTGCTTTCTGCTATGGCAGCTATGAATGAACTGATGACTGATGGTTAAAAGGATTTCTGGTTCCTTACATAAAGGTGTTTTGTTACCTTGAATTCAGGGGAGACCTTACTATCTAAACTATTTTTTTTTTAATTTAGGCTGCTTATTAGTTCTCATGGAGTGTTCCAAAACTAGCAGATCCTTGACCATGCCGAGAGTCTTCATTTCTGGAACACAATCTGAACTTCTTTTTTTTTTTCCTCCAAAATTCCTCTTCTGGTGAAACTTGCCTTTTAAAAATACATAAGATTTTCTGACAGTCAGTGTAAAAAATGTGCAGCTGTGCTGTTTTGTTTTTAGTGGCTGTCCCACCTGTTTAATTATTATCTGTATTTCTTTCAATGACAGCCTCCAAAAGGCTTACAGAAAGTCTAGCTCAGCCTTTTTAATATCAAAAGTTTATAGATTTCTGATTTAACACACATGAATAAACCCTAACCACCAAAATGAGAGATACTGAGAAGGTCAGTGTGGTGAGGCTTGGGTGAAGGTGTGATATGCAAAAGTGATTTTGATAAAGAAAAGTTCTCATGTTTGGGGAATGGGATCAATCTATTACTGAAAGTCTGCCGCTGCCCTGCATACCTACAAAGTGCCCTCTGCACTGTGCTTTAGATTTAATAGATCCTAATTTCTAGGCTTCATACAGTAGCTTATCTGTCACAGGAGGAGGAATCACTGCACTGGAGTGTTATACAAGATCTCTCAAATTATTTATCTCATTTAGTGTACAACGATATAGTCTTCTGTTACAATTACCTTTTGTCACCTATGATTGGAGAACTTCATTCTCCACAAATTACAGACAGAATTGTATCTCCTCTGAGGTCTGTAACAGAAATTGGTTCATACAGGTTGTTCCAGTGCTCCCGCATTGGCCCAAAACTTTGCTGCCTTGTTCTGCCCCACATCACTACAGTGGGTCTTCATCTTCTCTTACTTCAGCTATCCTAACATTAGACATTTAGACTGAGCCATCTCAGCTTCATTACACTTGTCTTAGACACCAATGGCAGGATGATGTGTGCTGTCTTTTGGACTATCTTGATTTCAGGGACTATGTTGTTAAATGCATGAGATGAATTCCCACAATATGCTTCGTAACAAAAATAGTTATGTTTTATACTTTCTTTGTATGTATATTTACAGGTATCTGAAATGTGAGGGAAACCAAATGAAATATATCCCTTGCTCACTCAGAAAATTTGCTAAATGATACCCTGTAATCATGCAGTGATGTTGTTCTGATATTGTTATAAATTATTGTTAAATGGGAAATATCGAACGGATGTGTTTTGCTTAATGTCTCATATTATGGTCCTGAAAAAGGCCATGAACTCTAGGCAATTCGGCGGTGCTGAAAGAAAGGAAATATATTGCCTGGGGAGATAATGGAATGTCTTGATTTAGAAAAAACTGAGGGGCAGAGATTGTTTTTGTATGTGTTTATGTACGATATGTGTTCAACACTTGGCATGCTTGGTGATGCTTTAATAGGAAACCTCACCATGCACTCTTCATTTTCTCCCCTTCTTTATTGCTAGGAGGTGAATTTCCAGCAAAAAGTCAGGGGGTGCATTTTTGGTCTTGATCTCCCAAGCTCTATGTGGGGACAATACCATCTACTTGGCATTGATTCTGCTTTCAGCTGCAAGAATTGCAATTGAAAGAAAATGAAAGAAACTTCAGTGGATTCAGAGCAACATTGTCATGACTGAGCTCCTGTGGCGATGTCTACTCTGCAAGTAGTCAAGCTCTGGCTCAGTCTCAAAGTATCCATTCTGCAAGAACTGAGCTGGTGTACTTGGTGGTGGATGGTTTCTTGTGCTTGATCCATCTCCATGAGAAAGAGCTTGGACCAACACAGCACATTGCTGAGGGGTTTCTGACTCTCCCTCTCCAAAGAGCTGTGGAGCTTGAGTGGAGGAGGTCTCTCAGCGTAGCATTAAGAGACTGATTGATATAACAGGCTTGGATTGAGCCCTAGGTGTCAGAGGAGGCATATGCTGAATGTTTCTGCAGCGACTCAGGAAATGCCGTATTTTTGCATTTATAGTGTTTTCCCCATCTTCTTGTTATAGCTTAAAGCCAAAGACATCTGTCCATCCTGTCACCTGAGATGTCTGTCTAATTTTACAGAACTGTCATCAGTGGCAAAATGCAAAACTGTTTTGAGATAAAGCAGAATGTAATTAACTTACCTACTTGAATAACAGCATAAACATCACAACTGTTCCTTCAGAACATGGTAAAAATTTTCATAGGCTTGGAAAGAGGGAGGATGAAAACAGGCTAAGGAGTAATTTATATTTGAATCTAAGTCTCTGTGAGTAACAACAAAGATCAGGCTGACGCAAGTCTTTGAGAATTGTTTGTTTCACTAAGCCTGTGGCAAACAACAACCCAAGATCCATGCAGGTCTGGTGCAAAATCTATCTTCTCTTTAGATTTCAGGCACAACCGTAGAGATGACTATTTGGCCCAGGACAAAAAAGAACCATCAGAGTTTTGGGACTCTACTAACTTCATTAGTAACTGCTCCAGAGGAAGGCTGGCCTCTGACAGCGCTGCTGTGCTAATTTTCCTGTGCTGAGCACTCACCTCATTTTTCTTTCAGGTAATAGATGTAATGCCTTTCGAGCTTTTGCAAATCCATAGCACTTCATTACCAGACCAGGGCTTTGGTGATTAATTTGTTGCAGCAATGAGGTGCTGCCTGAAAAAGGGCTTCTGAGGAAAAATGCAGCCCAAGCGAATGGCGTTTGGCTGTGGAAATTTTCTTTTGTCTCTGCAGTATTCTATGCACATAGCTGGTCTGGCAGGAAATTAAGAGAAATCCAGTGATAGACATGAAAGATATCAAGACTAACAGACTTTAAAATAAACAAGGGAGTGCTCTTTATAGCACCTAGAAAACTTTTGGTCTTATGTTTTTATGAACGTAATCAGATTCTTAGGACTTAAAATTTTAGTGCAGTGAGCTGGGAGAGGTGATGGTCTTACAGAATGGTACTTTTATTTTCTCTCCAAAGATCATTGCTTTATCTCCTGATACTGTCTTTGAGATTCTCGTATACAAAATTATGTCAATTCTGAAGCATTTAATTTTGCAAGAACCCTTTGCAAGACACTAAGATCAGTGATATTCAGATCAACATACAGTAGCTATAGCCCAGTAAGGTACAGAGAAAATGGAAAGCTGAGGTAGTTCCTGGGCACTGACTTGTGCAAACTGATTGTGTTAAGTTCCTCTGTTGACGTAGGAAACAATGTGGAAAAATAAGGGTTTTGACTCCTAAAGCGACTACAAGTATTTCTGCATTTATATCAAAATATAGTCTGTTTCTTTAGGATACAGAAAATTTCAGGTGTTTCACAGTGTCAGTCTGGTAGCAGCAACAAATTAAAGCAAAGACGACCTATCTGTCGAATAAAGAGGGAGTTTATGTTCTATTTCAATAGACTTGTAAAACAAATTGCGCTGACCTTACACAAGAGCAGTCTTTGAAGGGCAGACTTTGTTCTCCTCCCTGTCAGTGCTAACCTCTTGAATCAGTCATTAAATATTCATTCCAACAGTTATTCTGTCTCCAGTTTGGACTGTGTTGCCTTCTTGTGGGTGAGAATTTCTAGTGCCAGGAGTAAATTTTTTGTTGTTTTTGTGTATGGCGCTTCCACTGAATAGTAATGAATGCAGAACACACTGAGTGGCAGGCTAAAATTTATTCTGGACCACAGGTTCCTGGACCTTCAATTATTCTGTGCTATAATCATGTTCTGCAGTCTTTTTCACGCTGTGGCTTCATTTGTGTGCCATGTGCCACCAGTGTGGCACAGAAGCTGTGACTCAGAAGACCCCTGTTACTACCAAGGAAAATGATAAGCAGAGAATAAATAGAAAAATGTGTTGCAGAGCTGATTTAAAATAAAGATTTTCATGTATGGCTGCATGCCTTGGTTTCCCCTGGATCTGGAAAAGGAATTACCAACACAGGATGAGAAAAATCTGGTGTAAACTAGAAGCAAATGGAAATAAAAAGAAAAACGCCTTACGGAAGTTCTCAGTCAGCCTTTTAAACTCAATGTGTCTGTATATATAAGCTAACAAATGCTTTCTAGACC
>VYZM01008962.1:144881-193921 GCA_013398915.1 Dromas ardeola
TGATTGCTTCTTAATTACTGTTGATGGATTATCTAGCAAACTGGACCAAAGCTCTAGTCTGTACATCACCTTGCATATTTACTGATTTTGACCTTTGTCAGACAGTCGGCACAATTTTTCTCCCTGTGATGACGGTAAACGGACTTTGGAAAGTATTCTACATTATAAAAGAAAACCATTCAGCATTCATTATGTCACTCCTCAGGAAAAGTAACCTGAGAGACAGGGTCTGCTCTGAGACACAGTCACAGACTGCTGTCCGGAAGGAGATTGGGCAATGGTGGCTTTATGTCTTTATTTTAGGCTTATAGAACAAAAGAAAGAAGGAGAAGAATCACATCGTCATAAGAGAGAGTCCATAAGAGAGATTTTGTGTTATTAAAGCCAGCTCCTGTATCTATTGATAGTTTCTACAAGTGCTTGGCAAATCAGGCCAGGCATACTCCCTCTTCACGCGAGAGACCTGCAGGAGATGACCCCAAGCCCGAAGCACTGAGGTGGTTCTATATTTCTGAAGAAAAAGAAATTGTCGTAGCCTCTTTTGGACACTGGTGGAAGTCAAAGAAGGCTTGTGCTTCAGTGTGTGTAAGAATGAATGTAAAAGCGAAGGTGCAATGGTTCTCCTGATGACTTTTTTTTCAAAGAAAGGTGACCGTGAAATGGCACAAATACTTTTAAGGCGCATCCCAAAATCATATACCGAAGGTGTGAACAGCACAAATATGCCTTATAATAGGGACACTTTTGAACTTTATAGCAAATACTGGATGTGACCTAAGTCTTTCACAATGTGGGCTGCATCTCAATACAGATCATGTCCCCCTCCCATCCATGGACACACAGTCTTCTTCCTTTCCGCCCAGAGATCAAATAGTATCTGTATGGCAAACTCAGCAGTTCTTGGCATGGAAAAGCACTATGTAATAAATAAGTAATAAATTAATATTTAATTAAAGGCTCTTTTAATGAAAGTTAGCCCCTGAAAGGAGGTGGAGAGACAGACCTGTGTGACCAGTCAGCTCTCTGCAGCGCAGCAGTGACCACTTTGCAGAGACTTACGTAAAAAGCAGAAGCTTACATTATCAAAAAGAAGACCTATTGCATCTCTTAACTGATCTACATGGTCAATGCAGGGCTAACACTGCTTGGAATGTAATTACGTGGCCTGAAATCCTCGTGTGACAGTGCATACTGCAGTCCTGTGGTCCAGTAGCCAAAGGTGCAACTCTGAAATGACTATTTGACTTCAGTCATTTTTAGTACGAGTGTGTAGCTTTTGTTAAACACAGGTCAGGAGATCATTATGTGCATGACTGCCTGTTGGGACTTGCCTTTTCTTTCAGCAGAAATTTTTTTGTTACGGTCGTTTTCTGTCTATTTATGTTTCCATCACATAAAGGCAGTTACGTTAAGGCAAGGGCAGCTGCAAACTGTTCAGCTTTTTGCAACTACCCTCTGGTTTCTTAAAAGTTGCTGGAACAAAAATCAGCTATGTAAAGGTCCTTACTTATTATTATCTAGTTTTGCTCAGGCGCTTCACTGGATGGAAGCAGTATGTAGATTTTTGGTAGTGGTTCAGGTGGTGTAAGTGGTTCAGTTAATTCAGGGTCGTCCTTTCTGCTGGTTTGACTTGCTCTATGCAGAGAACGGGTTTAATGCACTCATAATGGCTATACTTTTGAATGATTACAGAACGATCACCTTTTCACATTAAACCCAGTTCAGCCCATGTGTTAATATTCCTTGCATTTTCTTGTGCATCTCCTCAGAGAGCAGATTAAAATTAAAATTCTGCCAAGGTTAGGTAACAGACAGGATTAGTGAGCTAGGTCTTCACCCCTGGAGAGAAAGGTGACATGCAAATGATTGGACTGGACACATCCTTATTCTGGCAACAATTTGTATGGATAAAAAAATCTCCATGCAACTGATAGTTTGTGCTGAAGAGATATCCAGGACCAAAACAGTCAAAAGGCTGAAGGTCAGGATTGAAGTACAGTACATTGAGAGGGTTATACAGACTTTGCCTGTTTATCTCAAGCTATTAGCATTTCATTTTCAAGATCAGCTCTTTACAGACAAAACTTTTAAAATTATCGTGCCCAATCCTCCCTCACAAACATCCTTTCAGAAGCTCTGAACCAGATGACAAAATTAAATAAAATATAATGCCAATGAAATGAAAAATCCCTGTCTCATAACTGCTTTGTAATTCAAAGGCCAAATGTAATATCTCATTTTTGAGGAAAAACTTCAATGGGATTTTCTCTTGGATGAGCAGAGAACTGTTTGAGCACTAAAAAATGAGCGCTGCACTACTCAATTTCATGCCTGTGTCAGGTTTAGAAATTGAACATTTGGCCTAAATTGTAAGGATGAAGATAACTATTGTAAGTACAGAAAGGGCACCAGTAAACGTAATCGAAAGAATGTCCTCGCCTGCATAATACACCTTGCAAATCTTTCACAAAAATGGCAGAAAATAAGCTTTCAGAATTTGCCCTTGCTTTTTGTTGCCATACTGTTAATGTATGTAAAAACTGGGACACACACACACATTATATACACAGTCCATTGAATGTGTGGGTGTACAAATATATAGAAATGATACAGAAACATACCCCCAGACCAGCATCACACTTAAATACAACATCTCCACTGTTTGATTGTTATTAGCAGGAAAACCCCACCAACAGTGCAGTCATCTGTGCTTCAGAAAGATGTAAATGTCAATTTTTGGTCTTTAAAAATTATTAAGCTTAGTAAAAGATAGCAATTTCCAGTGTTTGCTTGGCTGGTAAGATGCAGGAGAGTGAGCATTACTCCTGAGAGCTGCCATTGGTTAGCTGGAGGGAAAATGGATATCAATTATACATAATCTAAGAAGCCTCTGCATAATAATCAGGCCCAGTAGGGGCTTTGGGGCAGCTTCGTTATTCTCTTGTAAACACAAGAGCCCAGATAGACATGTCAGTCAGGAGTAGCGGCTGCAATTCTTCCTTTTTAACACCTTCACTTTCTATTGCTTCAATATGCAAACAAGGCTGTTTAGCTGAGGGTTGAGGCTGTGCTAATGAGCTCCCTGCACTAACCCTGAAGTAAAAAGGTTCTGTTTCACAGCTGCTCAGAGACTAGCTCCTCTGGGCATGCTCAGGTATTGGAAAATAATTCCTTTTAAACAGAGAAACGCCAATCAGGATTTCTTGCATACTCTTCTCTTTTCTCAGCGTGCTAATGTAATTACCTCATAACTTGTGAACTTTTTACGGTGGCGGAAAAATGTTTTGTTTTTGAATTATGGATTTTTGTCACCAGCAAGAAGAGAGGACTTGGAAAATTCAGCAGATGTAAAAATCATACCCTCCCTTAATTCCTGGAGGACCATAACTCAAGGCTGATTTTCACATTTCCTTCTTAAAGGTGGACGGTCTTTTTATCCCTCCCCTCCATGCGTTGCTCCATTTCTCGCATCGTTTCCATTTCCTTTTAGCTGGTCTGTGTCATAAGTGACAGAGGAGGCTCGTAGCGCAGTGCTGCCAACTTCATTCCTGCTCGGCACTGAAAGGGCCAACTTCTGTTGGTTTAGGACCTTGACTCTGTCCTAAAGCTAGGTTTCAGGGCATTGCTGAACTTAACCAACTGCGTAATTGCCTTGGTAAAGACACACAGACCCCATGATAATCCTTTACAGATGAGCCGACATTTACAACTCATGATATGAAACATGACGATCTCTCAAGTATCCAATTATTCTTATGAATAAAGTAGTTTTCTGCCTGGAACACTGAGAAATCCCCGCTGGGTTAATTTAGTGTCTGATAGAAATCATTTGGGTTTTCTGTTTAAAATCGGTCAGCGTATGATTTCTTGCACAACTCGCTGAGATGCTCCCTGTCTTCATTCATTCATTCTTTCACTCTTCCCCAGGACCGTGCCTTCTAGCAACATGACACAGGAGAGCAGACCTATAGGCAGAGCCACAGAAATGTCTGTCAAGTGCAGGTTACAACTATCTCAAACCGTAACACATTCCTATGACGAGAGACAGCACATTTTTAACTATTTAGCAGTCAAATATTGTGATCTACTCTTTTTCACTTTGTTATCGGGTGGATTTCTAATGGCTGTCTCCATGCGTGACAATCCGTATTACTGAGTCAGAGGGAAAGTCTTAGCTCTGTAATATTTCAGCACTTAAATTATTTATTATGTTAGCTTTATGGCATATTAAAACCCTGCTTAGACAGGTAGAGCTAACTCCCTTCTGCCTTGCTGAAGCTCATTAAATGGCCATCATAACTGGACAGACTTAATTGTTTTACATCCAAATAATTCTGTCATTTGGATTCAAAGCCAAGGCAAACGGCCTACCCAGAAATCTCACTTATTTGACTGTGACTGGCAAATGATTAAAGTATCCTGTAAGCAGTTTACTTATGGCATGTTGGTGAAAATTTACAAGTAAAATGAAGAAACTGAAATAAGATGTGACTTTGCTTGTTTCAGAGTGTTTTTAAATTATACCATCCCACTTTAGTACTAGTGTCCCCAGCCAGCAGAAACTCATTTATTCATCTTTTTAAAAGTATTTTAAAAATAATAGTTGCCAGTGGTTACATTTATCCGTAGTTTGGAATTCAAATTTTCCAGTTCAGAGAATAAGTGACTGAAAAAAATATCTGCTTTCCATTCAGGTCAGCTTTCCACATGTCAGTTTACAATTCTTCAGTTCACTTTGCATGGTCCACATGATGAGCTTTTAAGCACTGTTGTTATGAAATTATTCTATTGCCTTATAGCTCTTGGTGAAGAAGAATGCTGAGGTAATTAAAACATTTTTCTGGGGCTCAGAGGACCCCCTCTTCTTCTGAAAAGTGCCTGTGTCATTGTAGACAAGTCACTTGACACTAAGGTTTTAAGAAACACATTTAGTAATTTAGGTACTTTTGCAAAAACTCACTAGATGCTTCCACTTTATGCAGTCGTTATCCCTTATAGCTGCATGACAGGCGTCTCAAGGGTCTGCAACCCAGAGGAGTGCCCAGCTCCAGCATACAGGGAAAGTTTTGACGCTGAAAACAACATTTTTCTTTCCTTCATTTTGTATTTTGCTTTGTCTATTTATACTTCAAGCAATTAGGACAAAAAATACCTTGTGCTGTGGCTACGTGGTAAAAAACTCCCTCAGGAGTAAAAATTCCATTCTGATTATTAATTTTCTACCAGACATCTATCAGGTAAGGACTTCTATACACTGTCAATAGCATTCAATAGAGGAGAGATTAATCTCATGTAAGTATGAAAAAAAAAAATCTATGAAATCCTTTCACTGCATACATATCAATTTGCCATTGACATTTTAGTTCCTATAAGAGGTAACAACAGGGTTATGACACCAAAGCAGGGAAAAATACCTTAAAAATAATAAGTGAACTGTACTATATGGTTAGGGGAATTGTGTGGTGATTTTTTTTGATACTTAAAATAAAAAAAGATTGGGCCATGCAAAGGTGCACCTGTAATACCAATTTTTTCATCAAGTATCACCAAAATACCAATAGTTATTACTTCATTCTATTTAAAAATACCATGCTTTGTGATTCAAGGTAGTCATGTTCAACCAGTAGATATATAGAGGCCTCAAAACCAGACAATTTTTATCGGCACACAGAATAATTTTCTAATTCTCTAGGATTTTGCAGAAGGCTTGAAAGTTCTTATAATGCAAACTGCTTGTTTGAAAGGCAACATAAAAAAGAAAGGACAATGGGATAGTTTAATCACTCTTGGTGTGCCTTTCCCTTCTTTCTAATCACATATGAAAACCTTTCTATATGTTTATTCCTCTGATTTAATGCATGTAGCTGTTAACATATCACAGGCAATGATAACTAGCTGGATACTGATTTTTGGTGTTTCATTTATCGTTGTTTGTATAAAACAATAAAAAAATGATCTTACATAAATATTGCTATAGAAAAATATGCTACTTCCAATGCAACTGGATTATTTGAGGAAAGAAATTCAAGGTAGGTGGACTAGTAGCCTGCTAGGAAATGGCAAGATCTATTGTACAATTCTGGGCTGTGGTATAGATAATTAACTTGATACAACTTTGATTTTGAGGGTACAGATTGTCACAATTCAAGGGTGCTAGCCATAAGCTGATTTGGGAGGTGGGTATATGTGAAAGAGGATTTTGTTCTCTTCCTTTGAATATAGCTGAAATAGTTGATCCTGTTCAGGTCTGCTTGAAAACCATACAAAGGGACCCTGGCTTTGGAAAAGGCAGGGACCTGTATTATGCATTTGAAAACAAAATGTTCTGATAGTGGACTCATCACTAGGAAAATAAGCAGAACCCCCACCGGTAAGACAGCAACAGGTGAAACAGAGTAGTGAAAAGGGCTTTGAAGCAAACACAGTGGCTGCCTGCAGTTGGGGGGGGGATGGAGATGGACTTGGCCATGGTACATACCAGTATGCATCGTCCATTTCGCTGGTGGGAGGCAGATAGTGCCGTGCTTTACCCTTTGTCTAGGTTCTTGATGAGTCTGATACTGGCTTTGTTGTAATACATACTTTAAGATTACTTATTTATTAATATTGTTTTCCTTCTATTGAAAGGAAAGCAATTGGATTCCTAGTTAGTTTCGTTAAATATTTTCAGTGTATGAATGTTTTCAAATTAAACACTGACTCCGTAAAATAATCCCAGGTACTGTCTTAGCTTCAGGTCATTAATTCTATTTTTTAGGGTATTAATACAGATGAAGGAACTTTGTTCTTTATCTCTGTCTACCAATGTGCCTGAAGTGAACTTTTTTCCCCTCTACTTCTGCTAAATTGCTAATTAGTTCAATGTACCTCAGAGGTGAGAGCCTTTGAGACTGGCAAAAGTTGTGTTTTCAACAAAAGTTTATTAAGACAGTAGTTGGTGCTCTTGATAACAGATTTAAGAAGAAAATTATATTCCTTTTTTTTTTCTCCTTGAGCAATATCAAAGAGTGAAGCAGTTGATTAAAACAGACTGTAATCAAAATTGTGCAATAGTCTAACTTTAAGACAATAATAGAGACCCCTCCCAACCCAAAGGAAAACATTATTTATCCTCTCACAGAAAAGTGTTATGGACATGTGCCTGGTAGAAAGTCTTAGGTTCAGGCTGGAGATGTTGTAGCTGTTGGTGCCAAACCCATGACAGGTGAAGTTGTGTAGGAAAGATACTCCCCCACCGCTTTGGTTCTTTCCCTGCAGAGCAAGGAGAAATAGGAAAGCCAGGACTGAGGCAGTTGCCTTAACTGTTAATAGTGTCCTTGGAGCGCTCAAGCTCAGCCTGTCTATCCTGGGGTAGATTTGCTGAGGAATTAAAGCAAAGATTCACAGCACACATCTTAAAAGAAGAAATGCTTATTCATACGTTTGAAAAAAGGGGAAGGTGGGAATATTAGAAACATACCTTCCCTCTTCTCTCATGCTCCCCTTCAACCATGTTGTGGAGATCGAGCTGATATCCAGGGTATTTGAACGTCTAGTGACCTTAAGAGGACAGTTGTAATGCAAAATGGTAGCTAGCATATAGTGACTACTGCATTTTCAGCCATAGAGAAGGCAGCAGAGAGACAAGTAAGGATGACATATTCCTTTAAAAAAAAAATCAGGTACTTAATATTTAGTAATATGATAAAGAGCGTGTCACCAAAAAAACCATACGACCTAAAGAGACAAACAAACTTGTCAATCTTATGAGTATTAATGTATACAATATCTTTTTAATCATTTGCTTTTGTTGCTGAAATGTTGCTTTTTGCTGAAAACATTAATGAGATATCACATAAATTCACAATAGAATTGCAATTTTTACCTAAAACTGGGAATATCAAATAGCTATTGCAAACACAATAAAAAAGCAAGTTGTTGGCTTTTATTGAGATAAATATTATGATACGTTGTCCTTAAAGACTTTTTTTCTGAATTGTATTTTTCTTCATGGATTTGATGATAATTCCTGACAAAATCCAAGAAGAAACTTACATAAATTCAGAATGTAAACTACTGGTTATAATGATGACAAAATGTTTATAGGCGTTGATATACGGACCACCAGGAACATAGAAAGAGGTAAGAACAAATATTATTACTGTCCCCATAATAAGGAGCTCCGACTGAGAAATTCAGTAATTTTTTTAGTGTTATTTGATAAGTCATCATGTATATTGAAGAAGGGCTGAAAGCTAGGGGAGGAAATTCTGGCTGTGCCGAGTATCAGAGATCTGTCAGTGTTTTCAGTCTTTAGCTGAAAAGACTTTTCCTAGGCTGTGCTTTTAGATGGTCTGTCTCCTCCTTTAAATCTTCCTCATTTAGCTTAGTTTTGTCAATTATTTCCTTAGTAAGCCAGGGGATTTGGGAAGAAGAAATAGTAAGTGCGAAGAAAACTATTTAATTTGTGAGCACAGACCTTATTTCAGATATTGAAACCTTCTCCTTGCATGGAATCACCATTGTTCTGAACACCCTGAGGAAGGAAACAATAGTCGTGTTGGAGAGTGTTTTAAGGCCATCATGAACTAGAATTTTCACGCATGGAACGATAACATATATTTCCCAATGGCTCTATTCACTTTAGAAAGTCCTTTAGAAAAAATGTTGCTTTTGGGCAATAAAACAGGTGTATCTTCGGGATTGATCTCTTTTGTAAGTCATTTATGTAAATAAATAGGTCTTTTCTTTAGTGCCCCTTTCATACTGGCACTTTTAAAAATGGGAACATGATGAGTTACACAAGCTCTCTCAGCTTTTATTATTCTAAGATTATTTTATTATTGCTAATCTGCCTCCAGCACTGGCCCTAGCCACTAGGAGAGCTTATGTTAACATCTTCCAGGGCCTCTAAGGGAGGGTCTTGAGAAATCCCTTCATTTTTTACAACTCTTACCTCCCCCTCCTTCCTTGTTTTGCCTGCTTTCAAGCCACTGACAGGTTGCATCACAAAGTGAGATTGTGCTGTAGCCCTCCTGGGGATTAATACTGGAAAAGAAAAGAAAATAAACAGAAGATGGTGGTTTCTCAGGCGATTTCACAATTCTGATCCACACTGGAGTGATTTTTGATTAACTTTTCAGTGGTTTGACTGTATGCAGAAAGAAAATGATAAGAAAGCAGTGAGCAGGGGGAAGAGAGGAAGGCCAAGGCCATGGCCATGGCTTCCTGAACCCCTTCAAAATGCAGGATCCCCTCCCAAGCATTCATTCCCATCTACCTCCTAAAATCCCAGTGTTTCAGTTCAGAGGCTCCCACCAGAAATCTCACTACTTCTCTGAGGTCCTCACTGGCAGAATCCGTCTTACTAACACCATAAAATCAAATTTGCCTACACAGCTGGAGTGCTTTGCACTAAGTCTAGGTCGTAGTATCAGTTATTTCCAAAATTCTTGTTCCAGTCAGCAAACTTGTATGAGGTCCCAGAATGGTCCAGGACTAGATCTGAAGATCAAAAATATGATGCAAAACAGGTATGTCTCCAACTGTCCTCTTGCCCAATGCCATGAGCCAGCCAGGACTGCTGATCCTGCAATTAACTGTGTTGTTAGAAACAGAAAAGACATTTGGGGGTTAATTTCTTACAAATTTCTTCAAGTAGGTTACTGGCATTAGATCATTCAAGTTAGATAATTTGAACTCTCTAGCTGTCATTTTACATTTCAAAATTGTACCCTGTGGAGACCTATTTTTCTACACATGGGGATTTAGATACAGGCTAAGTGGGGAGACTGATTTACTTCCAAGTGCCAGGAGGGAAGGTGTTGGAAAACTAATAGATTGTGGCACTGAATTAAGAGCCACATCTGTACTCTACACAGCGGGTGACTATAGTGAGGGGGTGGAAGAATGTCCCTCTAACCACCTGACAGATATGGGGCTCTGTGATAATAGATTTTATCTCTGATGTTCCCCAAAATTTGCTAGACTCACCAGGATGATGCTGTCCACCTGCAGGGAGTCAGCCTGCTTGCCTAAAGAAAATATTTAGCATGAGCCTTGCAGGGAACTTCTCCTCTCCTTTGGCTCCATATACCAAGTTCCTGGAAAGAAGGATGAAGTAGGGTGATTTGGAGGTGAAGGGTAGTCAAGTAAGCAGAAGTTATGCAGAAATCAAAATTATCCATGCTCTAAACTGACTTTCTGATGTATCTCTCTCTGTTTGGCAGTTTACTTAATCTCCATGGCTATGCCAATAAGTAAGAGCTGTAGGGACATGAGCTGAACTGTGCCCTCTGGTCTCAGGGCCACCAAGCTCTCCCTGGGCTGTTTAATTTACTAGTATTAATGTCACATTTTTCATTTGACTCACCTGGGTGGTTGTCTTCCTGTCTCTTGGAGGTGATGTGAGGGTCTGATCAGGTGTGGATTTGACGGTCCCTTAGCAGTAGTGTCAGCTCGGTATAATGCTGTGTGGTTTTAGCCATGCAGTTTAGAGCCATGTTTGAAAACCTTGACTGACACCTGAAACTGGGGATGCCTTGGGAAGTTTGTTCATGCATGTTACAACATTTCTGCATGGAAAAGCTTATGAGCTGAAGCCTTTATCTGCTTAAGGTTTTCAGCACATAACGCCTTCTCCTGTTGGTCAGTGCCTTAATCATAAATGCCAAGATGACTTCCCAAAGGCCTCCTGATGAAGCAGGATGAGGGATCATTAATTGCTACAGTCTTGGACTTAATTACTAGGTTGTCTAAACTCAGATGGTCTTGAAAAAGCCAGGCACATATTTTCTTCAAACTGAAATGCTTCCTTAAAACAGCAGTGGGCTTGGAGAACGTCACTCTGTCTGAGATCACAGGAAAACCAGGTAAGTAAGTGAAGAAAAAATGTGAGATCACCCTGCTTGTGGCTGAGCTGATTTGAAAATTAAAATCTATTTATGAATTGTACTGTTTTTTGTTTTGTTAAAGTAAACATAATTAGAAATTTTGGAAGCACAGCTTTTTCAACATTGCAGAAAGTATTTAGAGTTTTTGTGTATAGAATATCAGTCACTTAGTAAGTCCTTTTCACAGATTCCTGTAACTCTCACACCTGCCACTCACTTCTGCAGCCTTCGAGAAAAAACTCTGTTTCCTGAAAAAATGGGAACAATGCCAGGAGGGTAGAAGGTAACTTTGTTTTTACTGATATCTTTGTTAAGCACAGCCTGTGTCTGGCAGGACCCTTTCCTTCCCCCACTCTCTTTGTGTTTCCTATGCAAAGGTCAAGTGCAATCGCAGATCACAGTGACAGGCTTAGGAGGCTCAAAAGGCTTAGAAGAAGTTACAAGAGTGGTGACTGGGCTACTGAATCTGGATGGAAGAGACCTGTGTTGGGCAAAGAGTGGGTCTGCCTGAACGAAGTAATTTTTTTTCCGAATGAATGACTTTGTTCTTGTGGGGTAGAGCTCCGACAATGCCAGCAACGGGAGCTGCTGCAGTTTGCTTAAATGACACCTGAAGCAGAACCAGGAGAGGAGTTACACTCTGATGGGGTGATGAGAACGTTTACCTGGGTCTCTGAGTACTCTGTAGGGTACTGGAGTACCCTACAGCACTCTGGTGAGGTACAGTGCTCTGCTGAGGACTGTCAGAAAAGTCTGACCTCACATCGCAGAAACAGAGGCAAGAACTGTACTTTGGACATTCAAGGATGTGCTCTAGTGGTTCAACAAGTGGATAAGCCAGTGCAGCTTATCTCGCAACAGATTTGTGAACCTAGTGCTTCATTTCTTTGGTCTTTCCTGACAAGCGCATTTAGATGTTTCATTTTGTCTCCTAGGGAACATCTTGTACAAATGGGGAAAGATGTCTTAATTATTTGGTTTTCGTACCAAAAATAATTCAAAGTAGCTTCAATTCAGCCATTTTTTTTTTCTGTTTTTTTTTTGTTGTTTCCATGTGGATTTGGGTAGACAGGGGAAAGAATGGGTTCAGCAGTCAAATGTAGGATTTAACTGTGTACAGAGCCTTACTCTCAACTCACATAAGCCCTTTTGAAATACCATGCTTTGTCCTCACTAAAAGGAAAAGCTGTTCCTTCATGTGTTAGTTAACAAAGGTTAAGCAAAGCATATTACAATCTGAATTATACAGGGCTGTTGCAGCTTGCTTAAGTGTTAGCAGGTCAAAGAGAACACTGCATCCTTGATAATGTTTTAGTTTGACCTGCTAACAAATGTTAATACATCTGTCTTGTTCAATGCGTTTTTGTGTGTGAATGTGCATGTATTTAAGGACTAGAAAAGAAACGCTATATGTCAGACGAAAGTCCTTCAGAATTCAGCAGAGTGTCATTTAAATGAACAGCAATAAAACGCCGAGCACCAGAGTACACTATACGTCCCCCATAGAGGACACAGTTTTATGCAAATAAAGACTTTATGGACAATATTTCTGCAAATATTCTTCCATTTTTTAAGCATTTCTGTACATAAATCCATTCGAAGCTAGACAGACCTGTAAATTAACAATTGGCTGGATTCATCAAAATGTTCATAACAAGCAGTAATTTTTGATTCAGGGGAATGTTAGCAAATGACAGGCCTATCTTTTTTTTTAAATTATTCTAGCAAATATTCAAAGTGAATCTTATTGTCTTAAGTACTTTTCATTATTTTTACAGAAGAGGATAGGCAATAAACATTACATTTATTGGCTTCTTGTGAGCACATATTTATCTATTACCCCCTGGTTGTATGTTGCTATTACACTAAGAGTAGTCCCTGACCCAACTGTACTGCACGCTCTGCAAAGACGCGGAAGGAATAAAATCCTTCATCACACAACTCATAACTTTTAAGTACAAGACGCCCATAACTGGTACGTCCATTGCAACCAGAAGAAGCACAAAGGAACAGTGAGGCAATGCAGGGCCGCATGTGTGGCGGTGATCTCGGGGCACGGGCTGCCTAGCCGCTGTCGGGGACTTGAAATACGAAAATGCTTGTTTGTGAACTTAAGATGTGGGCAACATTTTGCTAGTCCTTGAGAGCTAGCAGGAGCAGGCTCTTGAAGGCAAAGGTGAGGAGTTCATGGCTGATGAGATAAAAAGTGGGAGTGCTGGAGGTACACACAGAAAGGAGCAAGGTGTTAAAAGCAAATAGTCCAGGAAATGGTTGCAAGGCTGGGTGCATATGAAATATCTTAAGCAGTTATAATGAGATGAGATTAATGAGTGTTCTAGCAGTATCCCAATATTGTGACTTTGCTCTGTGATGTCTTTTCTGTGCCAAATTCATCACCTTTCAATGCCCTTTTCTCCAGAGGGGTCTTCTTTAAAATGCAGAAGATTACAAAGGTCCTCTGAAAGAGGGAAATACATTGCTCTAGCCACTATAGAAGGCAATCACTGCACAACACCAGAAAATACAGCAAAATGTACGAGGGAAAAGGAAAATAAAAGGATTATAGCTGTAAACCGAAACAATTATTTTTGAGGTACCCTGCAGTTTTTTGTTTTGCGTTTTTTTTCCTCTTTGCCGCCCTTATTTAACAGATTACAAAGCTTTTCAACCTGTTATTAGCAGGCAGAATATCTTACTGTGTTGTCTGCAAATTCTTACTTGCATAGGTTTGTAAGTAAAAAAAAAAAAGTCTGTTTGTTAAAGCATGTGCTATTCTCCACTTAACTAAGGAGATGAAAAGTCACAACTGTGCTATGATGTTTTATTAAAATACAAAAAATAGCAAGCTAACAGCACAAGCCAATTAAATAATACTTCTTGTCTCCAGATTAGCCTACAGATTTATATTTACATTTATATTTTATTTGGCAAAAAAATCAGCCTTTACCCAATATAATCATACTTGATATTCCAGAAAGATTATCCATCCACTGTTGATGGAAGCACAACGACAACAAAATATATTAAAATAAAACCAAAAAACCAAAAAAGCAAAAACCTTGCAAACCAGTCCCACACATCGGACATTTTAGAAACCTGCAACACACCAGCACAGTATGTCCACAGAATTTCACAGTCCACAAAACAGCAAATATGTAAGAGTGTCCACTTATGAAGACTGACACGTGGGGCGTGGAGGTGACCACTTCAGCTATTCTTGCGTCCCTTCATTTCACTGATGCTGGACCCATCATGCTCACAAGAATCCTTTCTGAATGGGTGAATGGTCTAATAGTTCACCAATGCTCAAGGCCAGCTTAGGTTTTTAAGAATTGTCTCTACCTAAATAGGAATCGTGTGCTGTGCAATCTGACTTAGTCCTGTGTACGGCATTTACAGTGGGCCCTATTTTGAGCAGGAATTGGACCAGATGGTTTTTGGAAATTTTTTACAACTTATTTGTTCTATAATTCTATATTGCCGTGCAAATTTTTTTGAAAACAGCAATAGCCTGCCATTAGCCCTCTGGATGAACCACTATAATGTCATTGCTAGGAAGATGCTGCAATCTTTGGTGTATCTCTCTATTTTCTGAGTTAACCATCATAGGCTATGGCAGGAAAAAACATTCAAGGTATTCCAGAATAGTGGTTTACTCTTGCAGCAGGTTAAAAAAAAGGTGTAGCATGCCCTTAATATATTAACATATGTGTGTACTAATATAATAGTTGTAACTACAACATGTTCATACAATATGTGAACGAGTTATGTAAACGGTTGAATCTTTGTGCATGTGCTTTTTGTATTGTCATAGGTAAACTTGACTCTATGTTCAAGATGCCCTTCAGAACTGCGCAGTGTTACCTGTGTGGTTGATATAGGTGTTGGTTCTCTAGCAGGAAGATATAGGAACAGGTAAAACAGAAGCTGAGAATCCCATTGTCTTAAACCAATTTTTTTTCCCCAACCACATTGGGTGCGTTTGATTTCATGGGATGTTCACACCAGTAGCTGGAAGATTTTTCTGTGAGTTTCAAACTGCTCATCCATGAACCCAGCCCGCCTGAGAAGTGTGAGGAAACTTTGATGCAGCAGGAGTAAATTGTCTGGTAGGAGCATCCTCCACCATATATCATGGTGTCTGATAGCTGGGACAAGCTGTTTGCATTGGTCTCATGTGAATAGTTGGGTGCCACTGCGTGGTGCTTTTTTTTGTGAAATGTTGTTTGCTTTTGTGCTTGCACACACAACAGGGCCACAATCAAATAATTCACTGTATCATTCAGATGTGATTCTCCCAGCACACTGTTGCCTTTGTATATTCCTAGAGTGTCTGAAAATTCTGCCAGCACGTCCCTGAAAAATTGGCCTATATAGCAAATAGTTGGAACACGCCAGGTGCACTTCATATACTAATTTAATAGCCTGTCTGCAAGTATAAATGCAGAAAAACAAGCAGTATAAAAGACTGGCTAAACTATACTCAATGGTGCACAAAATAAATTCCACTGGCAAGACTGTTAGTTGTCCTACAGTGAAAATAAAGCAAATATTGGACTTGAAATACTCCTGTTTGTGTGGGAATCTGAAAGACAAAGCCAAAAATTATTGAGCATAGGGTGGAAATGATTAGCTGATGCTTGGTGGCATCAGAAATATGGTCAGGAGAGCGGAGCATATCCATAATTTAATACCTGTGCACATGAGGAGCAAAAAGGATTTGCAAAATGAAGATACAACCTGACTGGGGTAACTAGAGTGGGTAACTAGAGAGAGAGAGCATTGTCAGATAACACAGTGGATAGATCTGAAATACATGGTGAAAGAGTGTTCTGCTCCTAGTGACAGAAAAGGGGTAAAAATACGAATTCTTTTCTAACTAAGTTGCATTTAATCTTGTAATTCTTTCACCTTGTGATTCTTTTCAGTTCGTATTACTTATCAGAAGGAAATAAAAATCCATGTGCTCAGGTTCTGTTTTCTAAAATCATACCGGTTTAATACAATACTTCTAATATATACTGAATTCTAGCACATGGTATCATAAGTCTTTACATTCTTAGTTTTATACCATCAATTCTGCATTGTTATATAGTATCAAAGGAGATCAGAGGATGATATTAAAGCCTGTAGAGAGACCCATCCTATGTTCTAATAAACCTCAATGTAGGTTTAGACAATAGTGCATCAAAATACCTTCATAGCTGTGAACAGGGGTTTTGAGTAGGGAGGTTCTTTAGGAAGGTTTTAAAATCATTATTATGAAGGTTTTGTAACCAGAGCAATAGAGATTCTTCTGCTTGTAGGCTGTACTATATTTTTAATATACATGTATTTGTGGTTATTCTTATTGAAATGTGCCTAGAGGGCACCATGGAAGGATTGGTTCAGTATCTCCCACCTCAGCCCAGGTCTATCAGTCAGTCCCAAAGTTCTCCTGGAGTTTTATCCTTTATTCAGAAATCTTCTTGTCATGTTTCTGTTATGGTGAAGGAGGAGTTTAGAAAAATGTTCTTGTATCCTGGAAAAGTTGCCTGTCTCCAAAGAGTTTACTCTTGGAGAATCATGTAATTTGAGAAACTGTCCTAGCATTAAGGTCTGATTTTTATTTTTATTTTTAAAGTGTTTAATTGACCTCTTTTTTAAAGCCTGCTATTTAAGGATTAAAAAAAAAAAAAAAAAAGTGACCAAGGTGGATTTTTTAAACACTTGCTTATATTCCCATTTGGATTTGATTCACAATACCTTTGCTTGTGTAGTTGAAATCATCTTCTCTGAAGACAAACAGTTACAGTGAATAACAGAGCATAGATTTGTTGATAGCTTGCATCATCTTATGAATTAATACCTCGGTATTATGTTTATGGAGTACAGTAAAATGTGTTATCTGGGTAGTTAATCAACCTAAGCCATTAGTGGTGAAATACTTTGAAATGTACACCAACTAATTATGTTGAGAACTATGTATCTTAAGAAATACCTTATGTTGCAGTACGTTTATGCGTATGGAAGAATGCATTTAAAAAAATCTCTGGATGAATCAAGATTTTTTGTTTTGATTTTGATGTCTTTATGCTATAGTGTATTTTATAATGTATTATATAGAAAGTAAATTAAAAAATCACTTAACGTTCTTACGATGTTGGTACAATTTGATATTACTGAACCCTATTTGCTTGGATATTTTGCTGAAACAAAATGCTACCAAAATGAACACATTTCTGAGGGAAGTTTGGTTTTCAACAGTAGTATTTTCTGAGGATGTCAATATTCTCAGGAATCTTTTAAGTGAGTTAACTTGTAAATTGCTTATCTAGGAGCCCTTATTTATGAAACTGTTTACAATTTGAAAGGGAGTTAAATATTTTGGTGATCTTACGTGGTGAAACCAGTAAGAATGAAACATTTGAAACAAGGATGTAGTTCAGGGTTTTTAATCAATGTGTCTTCACCAGAAGAGAGTACTTTTGAATTTTTCCAATGTAGTATCATTTTGATTCACAAACTGATTCTCTTTTGGGAGATCTATACCCTGATTCTCAGCAAAGATAAATCAACATTGTCCAACTGACTTCCGTGAAATTGTGTTACTGCAAGCCAACTATGAATCTGGTCCATCTCTTCCATTAAAATTAATGGAAGAAAGATGTGTCCAAATGACCTAGAATACTTTGAATCTATATTTTCTTGAATTGTGTCAAAACAATGCTTTTAATAGTATATATCTTTTTATATGTTGTGTGTGAGTGAATATTAAATGTGCTGAATAGCCTAAATGTAAACTGTGATTGATTATTCCCATATGAGTCCATTGGTTAGGATATAATAAAAGGCTGTTTTCATCAAGAACTTGGCATCCTCTTGAAAACTGGATTTGGATATGGCAGCGAGAATGAACATAGTAGAAATAGGAAAGTTAATCAACGTAAGCCAAAAGTCACAGCTCATATGAACCTAGGACTCCACACTCTTAAAAAAATAAAATAAAAATAGAGTATTAACATCTCCTGGTGTTAACTGACAATGTGAAACAAGCAAACAAACAAAAAGGTTCTTAAAATTTTTTCTTCTACTATTTACCATTTTTACATTTCACAAAGTGCAAATAAAATGACCAAATTTGCCATTATCTTTATATAGGTAGAACCTGCAAACTATACTTTATTTGTGCTAAGTAGTCTTTTACTCCATGGGTGGCCTATGAGTAAGTCTGACAGATCTTGTCTTGTATCTCTGGGCATTTCTGGGGAATTTTCTGGGTTTTTAAAAATCTTTTCAGAGAAATTAGAAGGCAGCATGATATACTTCTACTCACATGCACTTTCAAAAAGTAGGTATAAAAAATATATTTTCCCTCTTCCAAATTCTATTCAGGCACTAGAGAAAGTTAAAAGTGTGGCTTATCTAGATATTAAAATAACATGTGGACTGAAGTCACTCTTTATCATGGGACAATCCAAGAGATGTTGAATGAGATAAGACCATTGTTAGCCATTTTGCTGCAGATAATATTGGCTTACATGACAAAAAAATAAGGGAATTGGAATATTACAAAAGAGTTTGTGGCTTTCACATTTTGGAACTTCTCTTCATAAATGTGGTCTGAACTCTTGCATGTGTCTTTTCTTCCTGTCCTTAGTTGTCAGACTTCTGGCACACTGTGTTGTGGATTATGTCCATACAGATACTCCTGTTGTCTCTCAAGAACGCGTTTTGTGTATTGTTTTGGATGGCTTTTAGACTAAGTTCATTCCCTTTGCTTTTGTATGTTTGTAAGATTTATTGCTCTTCATTCGATGTGAAACTGCTTTCTGGTGGAGATGGATGGCAACTGTAAAAGGGTTGGGCCCTCTGGAGAGTTATCTGCTAGCCTAAATATTGATCTTTTCTTTCAGAGTTTATCACCCCCACATTTTGTGATGCCTATAGTTATAAAACTCTCTTAATTTCACTGGGAGCCAGACAAAAGGTCAGAGTTTACCCCATGTGGAGCAATTTCTGGACTGATGTTTTTTATGGAATCCCTGTGCAGAGTTCATGAACTGAGATCCAAGAGAAACATGAGTTTATGTTCTAAATGATGGCTCTCCTGCAAGAACACTTCAATGAAAAATACTGATGAAAACATACATATTCTCCACCAAAAGCTTCTTGATTTGATACTCATGCTTCAGAGAGTATAACTCTCACTATGGAGTACTTGCATGTGTATGCAAAAAGTGAATGCTGTAACATTTCTATCACTATTGTGAGATGCTAGTCTGAGTGTGTCCACCTTGTGGACCTGGGAGTGATCCCTTAGAGCATTCATTGGATCTGTACATTGTACATTGTGCGTTACATTTTCTATGGTTACCTTTAGGTTTGTAGTATTTGCTAATCCTGCAGATTTCAAGAAGGTTGTGTGTTGCTGGGACTTGAACCCAGGTAGAATCCACTGACACACATGGGTTTTGTGGATACTTGCCTGGAGCTTAGTGAGAGGAGCACGAGCTGCAGAAGGGTTTGGAGGCAGCATGAAAACATCAGTCTATGAGGATATGATAAATTTACAACATTCCTGAGCTTTAATCTCTTAATTAAAAAGTCCTGCATGTTTAGAAGTGGGGTGTTCACAACGGCTAATTTAGCCTGGGGCTTTTCTTGTCCTAAGCTGTCCCTGTGCTTGGTAGCAAGAGAGGCTCCAGCAGAGGCTATTTCAAAGCAGTAGCCAGGAGACATTGCACAAGGAGTTTAGCCCCTGAGGCCAAAGAGGGCCTTTGTAAATACCCTCCCTACAGCTTTCATATTTTTACTCAGACTTGTGGTATATGAAACTGCAATTCATCTGCTTTGGGAGCTGACTAGGCACGTTGCACAAGCCAGAAGTGTGTACCCAATTAACATGTTTGTTTCTGAGAGACGGTGTATTATAGTGAAAGACTAAGAGACTGCCATGTATCGCATGATTAAAGAACTGCAAAAATGTGCAAATGAAAAGACAGTCTAAAAGAATGTCATAATATCTGAATGCTGTTATATTTAAAAATTAAAAATGCAGAAAAATGTTAGGCCTCTTTATTTCTCAGAAAGCATTTTTAATTCAAAAGAAGACAATTTGGGGGACTAAATAAGTCAACTGTCATCTTCCTAACTATGCATACTCATTTCTGTTTTGACTGTAGTTTTAGCTGAGGAAATCTGGGAAGTTGAAGCATTTCCTCCAGCACTGATATGTCTGAATCTGCCAGGAATGGCCTGACGTTTATCATTTCTCGTATCTCCAAGCAATTTGGAGCTTTGTCATTTGCAATCTATATGTAGTATAAGCAATCATATCCCAGGAATATAGGAATTTTCAGGAACCCTACATCCTTGTGTTGTAGTGAGGTTTGCATGTCTGTCAGCCACTCAGGTGGTCACTTCCTTGGGAAAGAAGGAATCCCAGCTTCTGGTCCTTGTTCCCAACACTGTGGGTTACTTTGTCTTTTCCTTTGTAGCTAGAAAACAATTTTTGCTCGGACCACTGCAAGTCACAAAGGGGAACCAGTGTACAGTTGTGGTCTTGTGAACCAGGAGGACTTGCTCCACTCTAGCTGCCACTCTTTGCAGACGCAACAGCAGAAGACTTCTGTTAACAGAGGAACCTCTCAGTGAGGCAGTCTGGGGACATTTTTAGTGAACACACAGCACAGCACATGCTCCCAGCAAAAAATACAAAATAAAGGGTCAAGTTAAAGTTGCTTTTATACGTCAGATGATTCTAAAACTGTTATTTAATGGCTAATAATGTTATTTATGGCTAATTGTTTACAGATGAGCAAGGACTTCGTAACTCTCATTAAGTTCATTTGATTAATGATATGGTTTTTTGACTATACTTTTTAATTTCGAGCACAAATGGATACTGGCCTTAGCTGTAATAGATGTGCTGTTTTCCATCCCCCTGTATTGTCATTAGGGAGTTTTCTGGTTATCTGTACTTTCTCACATCTATGTGCTAAATTAGAAATTCCTGTATAAAATGCAGCACCAGGAGCATTAGGATTTGTGGCACTTTCTTGGGACAACTTGGATCTGCAAAGCAACGGGATCTTCATTCCTCATTTTTTTCCTTAGCTGCAGAGCATATATGAAATTTCTGGTGAAATCAGCCCTATTTCATTGATATATCAAAGGACATAGTTTTCCACCAGTTATTTTCATGCAAAACAGAGTTTAACCAGTTATTTTTGTACGTGACAGCCTTGCAAATGCTCTTCACATTTATTTAACCACATGTTGACAATTCTAAAGATGAGAAAATCTCTCTGAGCACAAACAGAATGTGAAATCTGACATCTCTAAAACTCCATACTTCGGGGCTGAGAAATATCAGTGCATTTTTTCCATTTATTTCACAGCATTTTTAATTCTGTGTTTACTCTAGAATACAAATGGCTTCTGAAAAGGAAAGCAGAACGTCTGTAACTAGATCTATCATATATGCTTGATGAAGAGTGATATCATGCATATTTCGGCTATCTCAGTATATAACATTATTATGATATCAAAATTTTGCCATATTTCAGATGATAGTCTATGGCATAATTTTAAACACCTATGAAACCACCCCCTGTAGTAAATAAATCCATTTCATAATATTGTAATACAACTCAATGAAGCTGTAAGTACACATGAAAGCTATTAAGCGATCTTTAAATATAGCGAGTATATTCTGCATTTTAGAAAAGTGAGAGTCTACAGTAAGAAGTCCACATGTGTATTTTACCTCTTAGAAGAGGTGAAAAGAAATATGTGGAGGTATATGAAACATTTAATCAAGAAGAAAACATGAAAATAGTAATAAAAACGCTAGGACAAATTTTTGATATAAATCAACACTGCCTATAGCTTTTTGTCACTGCCAATATGTTTCAGCTTAACTTCTGTAAGCAAACACCAAAGAATTTGTAATTTTAGGGGAGTATCTTTTATCAGTTCAGACAATGACATGTTTAAATAGAGTTGGTTAGATTTTTTCACTAGTAAACTAGGTTAAGGGAAAAGTAAAAGGTATTTTCCAAATAAAAAAAAGTATTTTGCATATTATTACTTTGAAGTGTATTTTAAATTCAAAAAAATCTAAAACCATTAAGCATTTCCCACTCAACCTTTGCAATAGTAGGGAAAAATGCAGAATGGTAGGAACTAAAATGCAACAGAAGGGGTTCCTTCATGTCTTATTTCCTGAAAAGAAGTCAAAAAATGACTGATAAAAAATTTCAGTATTTTTCAGGAAACCTATGCGTATTTCTTCCCAGTGAATGTGCAATGTAGCAGTCACAGCTAACATAACACAAGTGCTAGATGACATCCTGACAAGAGAGAAGTCAATGGGATAATTGTCCAAATTTCCTTCATGCGTTCAAACTTCAGTTCTAATCCTATTTAAGTCAGCCTTGCCTCTCTAAAATTCCTTTCAAGTTGATGTTTTCCGTGACTAGTGAGTCTGTTTTGAATTTTCATAAAGCATTATAGGGGCTACTTCCATTATGACGGTGTGAGAAAGATATGCTACTTTTGATATTATTTAAAAATAAATGTTCAAATGAATAAAAAATATGACCGATGCCAACTTCAAGCTTGGCTTATTTCATTGTCATTGCAGAAGGAAATAAAGTAGCTCAAGCTGAAATTAAGTTATTCTATATAAAATATACTAATATGGGAATGAATGAATATTACATGGAGATTTAGTGATTTTTCCAAAGGTCACATGGAAATCTGTAGGAGAGAGAGGAGATTAACCTAACTCCTGAGCTGTTAAGTATTTCACCGGTCTTTGAGGCACTTTGTCTTGATTTCAGGTTTCTCACGCGAAGATTATACACCCAGATTGGATTTAGCTCAGTTTTATCATGATCTTAACTTGTCCAGATAGAATCTCCTACTAGTCTCAGCCACAAATTAAGTAACACGAACATTAATAAATTAAAATGAATGGAAATGCTTCATATGTTTTATGTCAGTGAGTTCTGGGAATGCAAAATATCTTCAATGGAGTTACAGAAGAGAAGACCATGGACCATTAACTTTTGGAATTTCCTGATCTGAGTGCTTGATTGAGCAACCTCAATGCTGCATTTGACACTAGACTTTGCATTTGACCGTGTATATATTTTATACACTTTCACATATTTTAATATAACCTGCATGGGGTATTTTCATTTCTGAAATAGTTGGGAGGCATGATTTTGTTCAGCAGGGGAAAGTTCACAGAGTACATATAGAGTGTGTATCTAGTTTGCCAAAGTATATTCAACTCAAATTTTCAGTAACACTGCATCTTAAAGGATTTACTTCTGGGATTCAATATGCATGTAAGGTATGTCTGGTTTTCCATCATATAAAAGAAAAAAAAAAATGTCCTGTTCAACCATGAGTTTTAAACCTTAACTCTGATACTATTGCCTGTGTGTGGGTGGCCTCCCAGGTAAGTGCAGAGTTAGGCTGAAGTCAGTGGGCCATGCGTAACCCATCAACGGGCAAGTGTTAAATATCCCGCTCTGACTGTACAGGGTGTGTAAGTTGATTATGGTCTCTACCTCATAATCTTGCCAGTCCTTCTACCTGTATAGATGCATGCCTGCTGTTCTGGTGGCCTCAGGTTAAATTTAAGACAAAGAGCCATCGTATTTGTGAGTGCACGGGCACGTTCAGCTGTGTTGGCCTGAGATCAAGCCTTTGAAATAATTTGTTGGCGGTAGAATTAGGTAAAAATAACCCTTAGAAGGTTCACAGCTCACAAAGAGGACACTGAAATAACCGAAACACACCCTCTGAGGGCTGAGAGACCAGTGCCAAAGCAGAAAACGTAGTTCAGCTTTCAACTCTCTTCTAGAAGCTCCATCCTCCTGTACTAGCACTGATTATTTCTGTGACAACCAGGAGTCAATGTTAGCTTCGGAGCCCAGGCCTTCAGCTCTTCTTTTAGCCACACTTTCTGTGTGTTTATTCATCTGAAGAAATGCATTAACATGTGCTGTTTTTCAGTAACCACTTGGGAAAAAGCAATTGATCTTATTTTTTGTTTTAAATGCAGCAGGTTTATCATCTTGGCTCTGCTGAGAACAACTACTTCTATGCTATATTTACCTCTCCCGTATTATGTTTTTGAGTCTGTCCTGAAGACTGCATAGAAAAACATCTTATTTACTATAACAGATTAAGCCACTGATTTACGAAGTCCAGCCTCTGTAACAGCTATTACAGAGGAAGATGCCCTCTTTCACTCTCTGCTCTCTCTGCATCTGTAAAGTGCTTTACACACAGCAAAATATGATATGTTGGTGAGCACTTCAGATCACAAGCATGAGATCTGATTGCATTTAATTTGTATAATCTAAACAGAAAAGCAAAGAAAGCAAACCTTCCAGCATGTCAGATCAGGGAACAAAAGTACTCCTCATTGGCATGGAATGAAAGAGCTGTAGAAGAAGAATCTAGCTACTGGACATACATGATTTTGCCAACTTCATACAAAAACTACATCAGCAGTGCCTTCTTGGATCTTCATCCAGTCAGGATGGAGCAGAAAGGAAAAAGAGCTTCTGAGGAATGCTGAGGATGTGGCCTATAAATTAAGACATTCCTTAGCAGCTTTAAGCAACCTAGCCTAAGGCCCAGCAGCACTTTGGCCATAGCAGCTACAAGAGCTCTGGGCTAATTGTTGAATATTTACTTTATTTCCTAGAAATTCTTTTTCATGGGCTTTTTTAGCTCAGGCTGAGCTCTATGCTACTGTGCCTGTACTACTTGCACTATATGAACTTGCTAGCTTGAAGATAACTACACGACCTGCAGTCTAGACAGCCCTCAGTAGCATGAAGGAAGCTCTTTTCTCATGTCATTCACATAGGACCGGAAAAAGCATCTTCTCCTTATTTTTGTATCAGGAATGGCATATAACTGGCCCACTCCAGGAGGTGCCCCACCGGCAGTGAATTAGGAGCTGGGAGACATAAGGGTTTTTTTTTTTCTCTTTTTCCCAGACCATTGAGCTAGTCTCACTATTGCTAAAGAATAACATAACAACTTGGACTATGTAATGTTAATAAGTATCTTTTACTTGAGAAAGGTGGTTTGAGAATTTTTATATCTCACCAGAAGAGAGAAAAAATGGTGATTTGTTCACTCACTTCTAGTCCAAAAAGAAGAATCTTCTGGCATCCTCAGGTGAATGTCTCTGAGCAACTTGGCCAGCACGCGCTCCAGCAGGCTGGGGAAGTGAGGAGAAAAGAAACCTTTAGGGAAGAATTTAGAACTGTTACTTTGCCACTACCTGTCTCTGATTTCTATAGATGCTGGAATAATTAGGTGGTTAGGAGAGGGTATTTCATTGTAATGTACTCCATGAAACTGCTTTTAATAAGAAAATATAGTTCTAGCAGTTTTTCTGCAAAGCAAAATTCTTCAAGGTAGAACCATATTCTACCCTGGGAAAATTACTTAGGGAAGGATGCAGCAAAAATGTGTTTTGCTCACAGCAAAATTTGTAAACCTGGAGTGGATGAGAATAACATATTTCTGTGCTGTTTGAAATTGGCAAAAAGCCAGATTTTTCTCCCTCACTTTATTTTAACATTTTTGCAGTTGTATAGAATACTGTTACATTTATCTTGGGAGAAGTACGTCACTGGCATGAAGTTTCATGAAAGTGTGTAATACTACAGAATGAAGCACATCATGGACCTGATTCTTCTTGCACTAATTTATTTCACTGATCTAAGTTAAGTACCACTTATTTACTTCAGGCTCAGAGAGCGGAGATTAAAGCAGGAGGCTTTAGCATGGCTGGAATATGATGTCACGAGAGACTTTTTGACTTCATTAATTACTTCGAAAGTGCTAAAAAAATATTTTAGTGCTATACGGGTTCAAAACAAAGGCAAAATATGTAGTTACATATAACCTTGCCTGAAGTCCTTTTTCAGGGAAGAAAGCTCTCAAATAAAATTAATTAGGAAACTGCCATATCTTAAAAATCAAAGTTAGATTACTTCGTTGAAGAATTAAGGAATTAATGCAATTAATTTCTCCTTGCCAACATTAAAGAAGCAATGAAAATGAAGATTGGAAGTGTTCCATGGAAAACAGGGATGGAATGTATGAATATTTAAGTTTGTCTCTTTAGCATTCTGAAAAATTTAATGTAAACAATTCTCTAGTATTTATTTTTAAATGGTTAAATTTACAGGAAGTCAACATACTGAATACACAATAACACATATTATAGCCCTTCTGCATTTGCTGCATAATTGTGGTTCAGCAACTTGGATTTCACTTGAGGGGAAGTGGAGTTGAGTGGAATCTGTTTTAACCTTGGGGCTCCAAAGTGATTTTGAAGAACTGCAGTTGTGCAGTGCCACCTGTTTGAGATACTAGATAATCCAATTACTCTATATTTAATATCAAAGAGATATGAAATGTAAAGCCTGATAAAATTACTCTAAAATGTCGACACTAAGCTAAATCTGTAAGCTTGGGCATCCTGTAATGTGTCTGTTGCTGGGCCGTATGAATTCTAGCTTCTAATTAGGTGCTTCCACCCCCCATACGCATACCCATGTCTGTGCAAGTGGGAATGTGTGGTTCAGCGTGGGACTTAAAGGAGCTGTGAGGTTGCCGAAGGTAGTCCTGTGGAAATGGCACACAGACATAGCATCTGTATTTCAGCTAGCTTCTACCCAGGGGCCTGCCTAAGGGGCTGATGCGGTGTGGTCAGTGCTGGTGGGGCTGGAAGGGAGCAGGAGCCGCAGCTGTGTCAAGCGGTCATGGAGCCCAGGAGCTCGGGGTAGGGTGGTGGGCACCAGTGCAGGCTTCACTGGAGTTAACCATGCAGATGTCCAGCCCTCGTGCAACGTAACCTAAATGCCACAGATCAGCAGTTCACCATTGCACGGAGAAGCCTGGCACATGAGGGGTGTGCTGAGTACGTAAAGTCCATGAAATGTTTCTGCTGCTCATGTACAACTAACTGATTTTTGCTACTGAATCTGTCTCTGAAATAGTTAAGCATAGTGACTAGTAACAGAAATTAAATGTCTGCAAAACTTTTGTCAAAACTTCCAGCAAGCTAGTATTTTGACAGTTGCAATTTATAATATATAAACATGGCAATCTCAGAGCAGATCATCATCTGGAATAAGAACATTTCTGACTGTTATTTTTACACTCTACACTCAGGTAAGTTAATGCTGATAAAAGTTTAGACGCCTCAGAAACTAACCTAAATATTTTTATTTATATAATTTATATTTGAGAAAAAATAAATGTTTTAGATTTTGGGTGCAAAAGCTGATCTTTCTTCATCACTTCACGTTCAGAAATGATACGTTTTTTGCTGTCACACTCTTTCCTCTTTTGCACACAGCTGGGGTTGGACTGGAAAGATAACTTGTGCCATGTGGCTGTCTCAGAGATCATGGATGTAGAATTAGGTGATCTAGATTTTTTTTTCACAGCCAGCAGGTAAAGATGATAAAGCTAAACACTGAGAACCTTATTCTTAATGCTATAGTCCAAATTTATTTATCAGCTCTCTAATTTTGCTGTGCCTAATAGGGAATGGTTTGTACAGATCTTCATTCAGTTTGGATTTTGAGTGTTTGTCTGAAGCCTTTTTTTCTGTGATTTTTTTTTTAATATAGGGCAACCAGTTGCCCAACAGCTTCAACCTGGCTTCTGAGGAATCATTGACAAATGAACTGTACAGCTGTTGCCTTGCTCTATAGTGAAATCTTTACCTAGGAAACCAGCAGTTGTAGAAAAAATGATAGCTCCTAGCTAACAATAATAATAATAGTAATAATTTGTTACAATGTGTTAATTAGCTACCAATTGTCTTTCAGAACCTGTGGAGACTTTTGTGACCCTACCTCCATGTAAGATTGCAGTTTTAGCCATCCCAATCCCTCTGGTGAATTTAAGGACTTAGAGCAGACCAGACCCTTCTCAAGAAAAAAAAAAAAAGAGTCTCTTCTCTTGCCCACTCATGCCTAAGCACTGCTATCATCCTCCACTGTGAAGGGGCAGAGGTTTTTGAAGTTTTATCTAATTTAGGAAAAGGACCAGACTGACATTACAAATTTCCGCTGAATGCCCTAACAACACTGGTGTGGAATAAAAATTCATAACTACCTATGTGTTTACTATACTAAGTCTGGATCTGATAGGTGTGATCCAAGACTGAGGATCTGGGTTAGAAGCATTAGCTGAGCAAAACCCAGTCCTTAGTTGCAAACTTAGACCTTAATGTTGCAAGGACCGATGTAGTTTTCGGTATGCCTACAGATTGAAAGTGCTGAAGTACTGGGTTATCCACCTTGCTGACACTTTAATAAATCACGGAATCATGGAATTTCAGAGTTGGAAGGGACCTCTAGAGATCACCTAGTCCAACTCCCCTGCTAAAGCAGGATTGCCTAGAGCACATTACTCAGGACTGCATCCAGACGGGTCTTGAAAGTCTTCAGAGAAAGGGACTCCACATCCTCCCTGGGCAGCCTGTTCCAGTGCTCTGTCACCCTCACCGTAAAGAAGTTTTTTCTCATATTCAGTTGGAACTTCCTGTGTTCCAGCTTGTGCCCATTACCCCTCGTCCTGTTACTGGGAACCACTGGAAAGAGCCTGTCTCCATCCCCCTTAAACCCACCCTTTAGATACTTGTAAACATTAATAAGGTCTCCCCTCAGCCCTCTCTTCTCCAGGCTAAAGAGTCCCAGCTCTCTCAGCCTTTCCTCATAAGGGAGACACTCCAATCCTTCAGTCATCTTTGTTGCCCTACTCTGGACTCTCTCCAGTAGTTCCCTGTCTCTCTTGAACTGGGGAGCCCAGAACTGGACACAGCATTCCAGTTGTGGCCTCACCAGTGCATAGTAGAGGGGAGAATGACATCCCTTAAGCGCTTGATTCCTATTTTGAACTTTTAGACTTTATAAATTCAGTAGTTACTTATTTTAGTAGATTTCTCAGGCTTATACATTGTGTTGTACATGTGAAATGTGGCACATAGGGGTGTTTCTCTTCTAAATTTAAAGCCGGTCACAGCTGCCCCTGTTTCTGCCAAAAAGCTTCATTTGTTTTTTAGTTACCAAAAATAATCATATGCTCCTTAAATCAAGAGTTTCAGCTGCTTCATATCTCTGCTGACTTTCTGAAACATCCACCTTTGCCTAGACAATTTCTGCATACAAACACGCTTTTCAATATGAAGATACATAGTAAGCTGAAAATGTTAAATGATAGAATAAGAATTTTAATGGGACTCACTGACATGCGTTTCTAAATAATAACTTATTTTCCTGTGCTGGTTGTAGGGTCATCCATGTGCATGAATTCAGTTTTGAAAAGCTAACACATTAAAGTGAAGATTAAGCACCAGCTCACTAGTTATAGTGAAGTCTGTGTTGTTTCGTCTAGAAATGAAGGAGGCAGAGGACTGTACGTAGAGCCTCTGCTCAGTAGTCTGAATAAAAAAAAATAATCCCCTTTATTTATTACACTCAAGTCTTGTGTCCCCTGTAAGAAATGCCAAAGGGAGTCCTTTTGTTTGGCAGATGCCTTATTATGAGTGTCCAGAGGTTGTATCAGTGAAAAAGAGAGAATTTATAGTACTTTACAGACTGATCAGGCAGCAGAATTAAACAGGCCAGCCATGCTCAAACCAAAGACGCTTTTACCCTCCAGCTGCTTTTGTACACAAACAGTTGTGCAGGTATTTCTTGAATCAAATGGCTGGAGTCATTTTGCAATGTGAAAAGGGTATAAATAGCAGCTGCTAGTTTATGAATTTTATTTGTAGCTTAGAGAACTGACATCCCTGGTTTTTGATCCCCTAATTAGGCAGAATTTGAAAAAGTTGTGTTTAATTTGCAATTGACTTTAAAATCACACAGTGTGTATTTCGGAATGACATTAAAAAGCTTTTAAATGCCCTTCAGAGTTTAGCGCTCCTAAATTGGTCCCCAGTGGTAACTTTGGAAGTGAGACAGATCATAGAAGTTCATAGGACACAACCTAGTCACTGCTTTATTCTGCCTGGGGAAATCTTCAGGTGGAGGCATGTGTGCAGCCTGGGACCTGCGCACTGTGGGCTAGAGGAGCACAGGACACTGATCACATACAAGGGAGATCTTTTATGCAGGATGACTTGGAGGAAATTTCTGAAAATCATGTACTAACAGGAGATGTTTCACGATGGAACAGTGCAAAGAGTAGTAGCAAATTGTCATAACCGTTCACCCACAGCCTCTAAAGGAACTCAGATAAGGAGTGCAAACATGGCAGCAGTATCTAAAATGGATTACAGGGAGTTATGAGTCGTTGAGTCTGTTTTCCATACTAGGAAAACGGGTGTAAACAATAATAAAACCAATAATGAGTGCACACACAGATTCAATGGGAAAGAGCCACCACAGCTCTTGAAAAATAAACTGTCCTCTCACAGATCCATTTGAGTTCTTCGAGGGAGTAAAGGATCATGTGGATAGGGTTGCCCCAGTTGATATTGTATATGAAGATTTCAGAAGAAACCTTGTCAGGATTCCTTCCTAAAGCTTCTTGAGGAAATAAAGCTATCATGGGATGAAAATTATCAAGAACATTAAGAATAAGCATAAACGGTCATTTTTTAGAACGGCATGGGATTACTCACAGAGACTTGTTCCAGAACTTGTGCCACTTTAGGTATTACTAAATAGTGCAGGAAAGGGACTAAGTGTGACTTGACAAAGACTGACGATAGTACAAAATTGTTCCGTGTCATAAAAAAATAAAATGGAGTCTAAAGAACTGCAGAATGATCTGATAATGCTGAATGACTGGGCAGACAAAATTCATGTTGATAGATGCAAAGTAATGCACTTGGGGAATATACCATCTAATTATATATACAGAATGGCGGGCTTTAAATTAGGCTCAGGAAGTCCCTAAACTGCTAACTGTCAGAAGCTGGGAGGTTTACAGGAGAATAACACTGTGTGTATGCCCTATATTTTATATGCTCTCCCTAAACATCTGCTACTGGCCACTGCCAGAGAGGCAGGAAACTGAGCTAGATGGACCTTTAGTCTGACTTAGTGCAGCTGTTCTTATGTTCTGGGGAATACAAGGGAAAGAAAGGATGTGATTTTTTATTTTTTTAACGGTTGAGATTGCAGCTAAAATCTAATGGAATTTCAAAAGACAAAGGGGAAAGCACTTTTTTAACTCAAGGGCTTTTTCTGCTGAATTTCAGAGGTCTGCAGCAAAGAATTCCATTGCAAAGGTATCTCAGGAAAAGGTCACGATCTTTCATAATTGAAGAGCAACCTAAACATTAGGGTTGTTTCTATTATTTAATGCTGTTTGTCATGCCTCAGACGTTAACTTCTCATAATAGTGAAGATTGATTTTTATTTTTGTTTATTTTTTTTCCTAAGGAAGGCAAACCTGTATTGACTGACCAGATGAAACAATCTGCTGTAAGAGCTGTATTGGTCGACGCTGTTATCTTAGTGCACAGAGAAAAGCAGAGAACCACAGATCTGCTCTGAGGTAAGGGACAATTACTGTTAATGCCTTGGAAGCCGAGGGAAACACAGAGGCAGAAGGTTGTATGATGTGGACAAAATCATTCTCTACTGATCTGCACAGCAGAAAAGACATGCTGGAAGGAGAAGTTTTGTAATATTTTAACATGAGTTCAATGCAGACCAGTTCCATCCTCCTAGCTTCCAGATGCTGGATGCCTTTCTAAACACAAGATGCCTAAATTAGAGGTCTTGTTAGGGTAGAACACAGGTACCTCTAGAAGACGAAACCAGCTAACATAAGGTCAAAGTTACTTTCTGGCATTTTCCTTGCTTAGTAAAAGTTGCGGTCAATTGAGCTTTTAATTCAGATGTACAGTTTAAGAGTCTGAAATTAAGTGGCGTGAATCTATGCCTATGTGCACTTCAACCTTCTCCACAATAGGGTACTTCAAGAGGTGAAACCTGCTCCTCAGACCCTGCACTGCAAGATGATCAATCCACTTCATTTGCTTCAAGCAAATATCCTATATGCAGGTAGGAGAGAACTTTTGTTTTGATGACAGCAGCTGTTATTTCAGTGTAAGTGGCATACACCTCTCATGCCGTTTTGATTTGTATCTAAGTGAATTAAATTATGGTGCTTTTCATAACCTTCAACAGGTGCATGCATTTTCTGTTATCTTGAAAATGAACATTTTATTGGAGCACACTGACTGGTTGATGAATTAAGTGATGTTGCTAGAGGAAAAAGGTAACCATCATGAAATAATAAACGTATTCCCGATATATTTGTTCTGCTTCAGCATTTATCCAAACTCACGCCTGATGAAAAGCCATCTGAAAACCAGCTGCTTGGCTACTACAGCATATAATCTGAAGCTTCACTGCAAATTCTTCTCTTCTGTCATGTCTCCTTGCTGGGGATGGAGTTGGGAAGATGATTATGTATAGAAGTGTGCTCACCTGCTATTTCAGACTTCGCCATGCAGACTGTGCAGTACTGCCTAGAAACTTTTCTGGGGTCTTTCTCTATATGCTGTGGACTTGAAATATCACAAGCCCCTTGATCTTAAGGGCAATGCTTAGAGGCTTCTTTGCATTTCTAGATTCTTGGCTAGGCTGACCTGTATGACAGGGAATAGGTTGGTGGGCAAAGGCTGGGTAATGCATAGTCTGTCTTTGAGGTTCTCAGACACATGTGTTTACTGAGCTCCATTTAGCTAGGTAGAATGATAAAACTTTAAGGTCGTAACTGCCTGATAGTCTGTTGTGAAATCCATCCTCTTCCAAATGGTGCTTGCATCTCTGTTTAATGAAGGGGAGTAGACATCTTTCAAATCAATCTAAACTGTAAAAAATGTTTATACAAGTGCCTGTAGCTCAGAAAAAGGCTTTTTTCTTCTCTAAATCCTGTAAAATATGCAACTGGAGTGGTTTTGTTCTTTATATTTGCAGTGAGATCCAATAGGCTGAGGCATTAATTCTGTCAGTTGCATAAAGCTTTTTTTTTTTTTTTTCCTAGAAGCTTATTATTTAGCAAGGCAACTCAATTAGCAGACTATGTATAATTGTGGGCATGGCATGTATTTCTTCCTTGGTGGGTCTCACTGATGGCAGCATGAGATAAAAGGATTAGCAGGAACTGTGCCATGGCAATGCAGATCTCTCATTTACCTGGAGAAAGCCTTCTGCTGTCTTGACAGCTGTGTAAGACTGTCAGCCAGGGGCGAAGAATCCTAACTTGCACTCTAATTTGGTTGAAACTTGAACGCATGGGAGAGTACAGCTATTACCTCTAGCCAAACAGAAATGAGTCAACATGTTGATAGCTTGAATGAATAAGCAACTTTTAAAGAAAGAGTGTTAACATAAGACTCAAATTACCATTCCCACAGCCGTCTTTTACAAACCCAAAACTCCCCTTCTCGCAGGAGTGTTGTCTTCTCTGGGCCTACGTGGAGTTGAGTGTGCTTGTAAGGGAACTCTATAACCTACATACCTTCCTTCTCCTTATATTCTTATATTATATATATTCTGAAATCCTTTAGTAGTCTAGGCAGCACGAACAGCAATTACAAAGGGAAGATGAGCACACTGTCTCTCACCCACATGAACACTGGGCTGGGAATGAGACATTGGCTAGCTGGCTGTGCATATGCTCAGCCCTAAATTTCTCTGCTCGACTGCCATTTTAAAAGTTCAGCGCGCTGGTTTCTGTGACATTTGTCTCCTGCTTACTGGGAGAGAACCAGCAACTTCGTTTGTGCAGCATTAGTAACTTGGGCTGTATTTGAATCAGCTGTCATAAGAAAGTGGAGTTAAGCTGCATAAATGTATGTGTGCATAGGGGGAAGGGATTCTTTATCTGCTGCAAGAAAATCATAAAAATTTAAAAGAATCTTTGGAGGTATCTTGACTGCGCTGGTGGCACATGCTTGGCATATGAAATGCTGGACACTTATGCCAGTGCATGTTCCTAATTACAATCTCCTTATCATAAACAATTACCATTAAACGCAGTGCATGGTGGAAGGGGGAGGAGGAAGAAACCCAGGTAGGATTGTTTGGAGCTGCATGAGTCTGTGTTTGCCTCAGGCTTAGTTAGCTGTCAAGAAAACCCCTGGAGCACCCAGAATTCACAGGCTTTACAGCTGATCATAATCAATAAAGGCAAGAGCCCAAGCCGGGGAAAGTAGGCAAACACGTGTTGTCCTCTTGACCATTGCAGGACAAAACCTTGTGCTGCTGAGTAATTGTGAAGAGAGATGGGGGTCAGAAACACACACTGGCTTTAGGCATCTGTAAGAGGTGCAAGAAACTCTGATCAAAGTGAGGTGATCACTGTGTGAGGTTGTTGTCTGCTCTTCCATGGTCAATGAGGATGTTTTGTTGTTTGTGTCCTTTGGGCTTCCGTGTTTCTTTGCGTGGGGGCACTGGATGCTCCCCGGGGGAGGGAAAAAGAACAAAAGGTCAGGCTGCTGCTTGATGAGTATCAGCTAACAGCCTGGATCGGCAGTGCTCTCAGCTGCTCCCGGTGAGAGGGAGTACTGTAGAAAGAGCAGTGGCTCATGTTCATGAGTGCAAAAGTATCATCTGCCATACTGCAGCAAATCCAGCTCTCGTCTTAAGATGGCTTTGGAGCAGACTGACAATGATGCTGTATTTGGTCAGTTTATCTGTCAAAGCGAGCTAGATTCTCCCACACTTTTCTATCTGTAGTATCTTGCTCCATGCTTTCACTTAATGAATTTCGGGGAGTAATCACAGAACAAAAATCTGATTGCCATTGTTAAATGTGCCAATACAAGGTCTTTACGAGTACAGTATCAAATACTTCTTCACAACATGATCCGTACCCAAGGTTTTAAGGCTCATGATGAAGTTAAAATGGCTTAACAAACTCCAGTACATTAGGTGAGGATGCTGCAGCCTAAACACTCTGTACAGTCAAAACCTCCAGCATATGCCCGGTGATTTAGTTGAGCATAACATGCTGGGACCTATGGGAAACTTCATAATTTCTTCTGTTTTAAGAATACACATAGGGCCAGTCACCACAGAACAGGTGAGACAACTTTGTCATGTATCCAAGACTTGCACATTAGAATCACTATATAAATATGTTACTTGATACTAATATCCTTTATGGTCTTGCTGTTTGGATACTCTATGTCTGCACTTCCACTCTATTGATAGAGGAGAATTATAAGGAGCCACGGTAGTATTGCAAGTCTGGGATAAAAAGTAGAGGATGCAACCTCAGGCAGCTGATGCTTTGTCATGCCAGAGGACGGGTGGTACTGTGAATCTCCAACAGCTACTAGAAGCATTATTTAAAAGGGCTCTTTCTGTATGTGTGAAGAGGTGTTAGAAGCCTTCAGAAAGGAATGATTTGGATGTCTTGGCAGGTAATCGTGATAGTTCTGTTTTAATAAATGAGTTGTCTCGATGCCTATGAGAAATTCTGCACTTTTGTATTCTTACACAGACAGGTGACTCTCTGGTGCTCTTTGTTAGTCTGTTCTCAGTGGATTGACATTTGAGTACTTTTGAACAAGGACAGAATCTGACCCCAGCTGAACAAATCCTGCAACCCCAAGTGCCTGCAGACTTGACTGGCTGAGTTTATCTTTAGATCGTGTATTCCTGTTCATCACACCGCAGGGCATATATTTGCTTGGCATTTCTGGCTCTCGCCACCCGGACAGGGTGGGCTTGCAGCCAACTCATTATCTACCCTCCTGTCACAGCGTCCGTCCTTAGAAAGACTGGCAGTATTAAAACCTTGTTGCTGTGGAAAGTTTGCTTAAAACCAGTTCCTTAGAAAAGATAAGCATGCAAAAATATGAATTTAGGTGGGGCTTCATTGTCACGGATTTTTATACAAGAATGAAAAAGGTGGCAGTGGAAATTGCAAGGAAAGGCCAATAAAATATGGAGAAGATCCTAGCCAGCTCTCTTATTTAACACTCAGTGGTTGTGATTTTGACTGATTTAATTGAAGAGCAATTTACTGAGTCAGATTTCCTGGTTCCCTGAGAAAAGAACTTGCAAAAAATCAGTGTTGCATCATTTGACACTATGTAGATAATGACTATAGACATGTAGGTGGTTTTGAACATTCACTGTTCCTGGTGAGGGTAATAGGCAGCATTTTGCCTATCTTAAGCCAGATCTTTGCTCCTGTCTGAAGGCAATAGACAGTCTTTTTTTTTTTTCTGGGATCAAGTTTGGGAAAGAAGAGATTTCTTGTTTTATCTTCTTTCCTGGAATAGTTATGGCCTGTCACAAACAGTTGGAGTGGTGGTCACCTGGCTTCCATTTGTTGCTGGAGGGATCTCCATTATATGGATCCCATGGAGACATCCATTACCTCCTTAACCTGTGACAAGTGCCTTTAGTGCTATGATAAAAAGCATTTGCCATGGAGTTCAGAACTGTTGCATGAGCTGTTGATACAACTTCTTTAATTTTTCTCATGATAAAGATGTATTTTAAATTAAGAAAGACAATGAGAAGCGAGAAAAGTGAAGCCTTGGAGAAAGCTTGAGTGAGCATCTGTCATTTTCCTCAGGATTTATAAGAACAAAATGGCTGCTCCAAAAAGCTTTTTGGTAAATACACTGGAAAAGCAGGGGAACGAAAGTACAAACTGAGTGAGTATGTGGAAAAAGCCCACACCTCTCACTTGTTAGCCACTTCTGCAGTCTCTCACTCTTCAATGGAGTTTCCTTCTGGACTCTACAATCCTCACTGATAAACAGTTCATTGTAACCAAGACGTGCTCTTTAAAAGGGTTTCTTTTTAAAAGTTATCTTATTCAGTTAAAAAAAGAAAGCGTTTGGGAAAAAAACCCACAACCCAACAACCCCCAAACCAAATGTTTCTCTCACACTCGTACCACTGCAACCAGCTTAACTGTAGATGTGGCAATCAGGGGCTTTATAGGCCCTCCAATAGGCACTCCATTTCTTTTTTAAAAAAGGGGACTTTAAATTAATTTTCCTAGTCTAATCTCTAAGCATATAAAAGAATAATATTGGAATATACTGTGAGCTTGTTCTGAACTTTCTTCTACTTGATATCAATGTCCTAGCAAGTGTTTCGCTCAGAGGAGTTGATTTAAATGGCAACAAAATTTAAACTTTAGCCTAAATTTTTTTTTGTCTTGGTTTCTCCAGGGCTTTTTCTTCTGCATGATCCATCTCACCTAGCTTTATTTTGCCTCAATATTACTGTTTTACTTATATCCTGAGATGGAGTTAATGGTAACACAAGCTGTAAGAAATAATTTTCTAGCCCTTTGTAAGCTCTTGGTAGTTATTAGAGGACCAGACAGCCTTAACCTGAGCCTATAAGTAATCACTCAGAGTCAGGGAGTCTGAGAGTGCTCTCTTTTCATTCAAAATTGTGTAAAATAAGCCACTGCATAGTGTTACAGCCTGTGCCAACTGGTTGATGTTTGAGGCTATTACAGGAACCATTCCCTGCGAAGGACACTGTTGTTAGATTTGAAATGTGACTTTGTGGCTTTTAAGTTTTTTTTGGCAGAGGCTGTATTTGTTGTCTGCTTGCAACCCGTTGAGATATTAGGGTGTAATAAAGAGTGAATATTTCACTGAAATTCTGTTTGCTTAAACTTTTAAATATTTCTGCAGAACTGGCAAAAATTCTGTCTTCAATCTTATAATTAGAAAATAAATCCATAACTTTTATCTACACTGTAGCTGTCTTGAAGATGCAGAACTAAGTTAATTAAAATACAATTAATTTTCCTTGGATTTCTTTTGAATTTTTTTAAATATGTGTCCTAGTAAAAATGAGCTTTGAAAATTGTTGAGTAACTAAAAATGAACTTAAAATTTGGCAGTTCCATTATTATCTTCTCTCCTAGACATAACTATGCTGAGGATTTCTTCATTTGAGAGACCAGGAGCACCACCACTTCTTGAAATGTAAACCCCATTGTCTAGTTGGAATTTTTCCCTAATTGAAGGCTTTTCAAAATATACATTTTACAATAGTTCTGGAGCAGTAAAACCAGCTGGGACTGTTTGGAATGAATAACTACTTCAGAAGTTAGCCAAGTTCAAGGGTATTCTTATCTGCTTTGCTGTTCCAGCCACAATTTCACATAATTTTGTTACTTCATAGAACTGACGTCTCAAAACATATTTCTGACCACTGTCAGGCAGCTTTTCAAGTTTGCACATGAAACCCCCTCAAGTGCAATGCACACTAAAGTAGTTTTCAGCTGATTTAGTTTTAGTGTAAAAAGAATGTAGCCTTTCCACCATAGTGGGATTTACCTTATTACTGTTTTTTTTTTTTTCTGCTGGGACCTACTCAGGCCTCTTTTCTCAGGCAGAACTCCTATGGGGAGTAGAACCGAACATTTGCTTAAGTCAGGAGTGCTAAATTGGGCAAATATGGGATGGAAGAATTATTGCAGGATACCCAGGAGAGTCATAAATTAGCAATTGCAAAACGTGAGAGTTTGCAGTGGAAGGAATCTATCTTTCTGTTATAAAGCTTGGAGCCGTAACCCTGGCAAGGAGGTTAGTCTTTCTAGAGCCTAGTTTACAACTTGCAGAGTACTGAGGTAGCTGATGGAAGGAAACTTTACAGACTAACCCCACTGTGTTGCACGGCACAGATGGCTTGCTTTCTCCATAAATGAACCTTGTTTTTTTGAAGCTGGCAGAATCTGTGTTAGAAAAATTTCCAAGCTCAGTAGCAGCACTTCTGTGTACAGCTGTGGCTTGCATCTGTCAGAGCTTGTCTCAAAGCGGTGGAGGCAGCTCAAAAGTTCCATCAACAGCACAGGACATAAATACTTGGCTACCAATACAATGTACCTCATAGCTTTTGGCTCACTTCTATGCTGAAGGTAGCATACAGGGCACTGGGTATTAAAGGAATCTGTCAACACGCTCAGTGCATTATTATTTATCATTTTATTACTATGCGTACAGGACACTGAATATTACAGGAATCTGTCAACACGCTCAGTGCATTATTATTTATCATTTTATTACTATGGGTGTCAGTCAGGGAAGTTCCTTTCTGGTTTATCTTCCTACCATATCGTATTTATTATTTTTTTTTGGATTGAAATGCGTGAAGAGAGCAATGATCTGTGATGGCAGTGCTGGAAATTTCAACCTCATTCTAACAATAAAAGTTCTCTTGTTTCAAGCAGCTAGGTTGTTGTCTTTTTTCTTGCTTTGGATACTCAGCCCATGATTTAAGAAATCCAAACACTTGTACAAAGCTATAATGGATTGTAACCTACAAGTTTGTTCTCTGTGTTATAACTTCCTGAAGTTAAGTAATAAATTACTTTGTTAGGCAGTCAAAAATGGTGCAAGAAGGCTATTAATGTTATCGCATTAATGCTAGCCAAAATGTCTCCACCTGAAGCTGTATATAGAAATGAAAATCAAAGGCTCAGTAAAATATAGCAGACATCACTGAATGATAGATTTACAATGACTGTCTTGGATAGGTTTCTCTGAGATTTAAAGGCAATGAATATATTTTATCTGATTGTAACTTTTCCAGGAAAATTAAAGCTATGCATACAGTGTGTGCTCCTTCAGACTTTACAGTATCAACTGTTTTTGGCATAGTTACTAACACAAATGAGTTCTTTTTCTCCTACCTGATGAATACCATAGTAATTTCTGTGACCAGAACACTAGGCGTTTTGATTATCTGCTATCAGCTAACAGTTATTTCCTGCTACTGAAAGATGCTTGCCAAATAAGTTTTTACAAAGTAGATACAGAAGTCCTTGTTTTGTAGTTTTCATGATGCTACTGAAAGCCTCCAGGAACTGAAAAGAAAGAGATTTTCTAAGTCGTTGGTGAGGGATCAGCATAGCCGTAGTAAAAGTTCATGTAAATCCATGGTGGAAGATTTGAATTTATTGACAATAGTGACCCCTTGGTTTTATCCTTAATTCTTGTTCTTATCTGAAATTTACAAATCGAAGAATTTAAAATATTTTACGTGAATTTCTGGTTGACAAGTCTCTATGTATTAAAACAATTACCACACATGGCGTATAGTACTTTGTGGTAGTCTTACTAGGGAAAAGATAAAATACTTTCATAGTTTTATAATAGACTGAATTCTTCACTTTTGAAAGGGGATATATCCTGTGAAGAATGAAATAAATTTAAAAAAGAAATAGTTCAAGGATGGGTTAATATCACACTATATCTGTTTTGTGGCTGGCTGTAGAAATTCAGTCCTGCTTTCCCAAATTACATTTTTAAAATATATGTAGTTTCCAGGTGCCAATGGCTTTGACTGGAGGCCTTTGGTCTGGAGATTAGGAGCAGTGGTGTTTAGAAATGTATCTCAGTGTATCTTTATTGCTAATCCCAGCCCATAAAAGAGTTAACTAAATTTATATTTCTATAAGTCAGAAGACTTTTCCACCACCGCATTCAAAGCCAGCTGTCAGGTGGCTGGGCTGTGTGCTGATGGTGCAAGGTAAGATCCCCATCATCCCCAGCTGCAGTGGGCTTGCAGATCAATGGGTCCTTGGGAGCTCAAGTTCTCACCCATGCTTGAGGTCAGTTCCTGCTGGAGACTTCTGAGCTTGTTTTTTAGAAACTACTCAGGTCCTTGTGACAACAGACAGTGGGAAGGAAAAGGGGGAGGAGGGAAGAAATAAAGAGGAGGAAGGTGGTAGGGAGCCTGTTTCTCTTGTACCTGCTGCTGATCAGGTGGTGAGAAAGTATTCATTAACTGTAACCCAGCTCTACGGGCAAGCGGTGTGAGTTTTCCACTACAAGGAACAAAACATCAGTCTGATGGTACAGTAAACTAATTTTGGTGTGTGTCATTCTTCTATGGCCAGGTTTAGGCAGGCGTGTTTCTTACACAAGAAAGGTGTAGTAAGTCGTGACAAAGAAGAGAGAGGACATTTGAAATTAGTATAGGCTTTGTTCATCAATTAGACAGCTGAGCACAGCTGAAATTCCTCTTGCTTGCAGACAGTTAAACACATTATGTTCTGGATTGATGTCATTTCCATAGGGTTTTCTACACAACTCTGTGGTCCTAAGTGTTCAGAAGTCAGAGGGCAGGTTCTCAAGAGATCATAGCATGGCTGAAGAATGACTCTTCCAATATAGCAATCTAATTGTTTAGGTATAGCAACTAATTGCATCATTTCAAAGACTACTTTCAACTAAGTATGTGATTTTCATACTTATGTTTTTCAGCCTCTTGGAAACACATTTTCATGTTTTTCCTGCTAATTGTTCTTCGCATGAAGACTAGAAACAGCCAGGAAAAATAAAGAAATAAAGAGAATGTCTTTTTTAACTGCATGAATCCAGGAATGAGGGCTCTAAGTAAAAAGCTGATCATAATGAAGCTTGCTATTAAAATTAATACACTTGGCTATACATTATGGGCCGGATGAAGGGCAGTAGAAGGGCTTGCTGACTGTGGCAATCAACTTGGATTTATAGAAAACCTTGGGAGTGACAAAATATTCACAGTATTCATTCTTGCACTGTAAAGTTCAGAATGGAAAGTGACACTGAAGTGCCTGAGTATGCACGCACATACACAGACACGTGTGTACATGCATTTACACGCAGACACACATCCTCCCCACCCACCAGTTTGTCAGCAGAAGTGGCTGCAGGGGTTTGTACTGGTCATTCCAGTATCAGCTGGAGTGTTTTCATTGGGGAAGGAAGATGCTTGGGATAAAAAGAGTATTCTTTCAAAAGAAGTAGTACTTTGATTGGTGGATGAATTCCTTTGGTTTCTATATATTTTTCCTAGTGATGCTACACTAATAAAAATACAGTGATTTTTTTTTTTAGTATTTTTGAAAAACAGCAAGTCGGGGATAGGTTTGCTTTTAGTATCTGAATCAGTGAGCAGTCTTGAACTACTAACCCCATAGAATGACACAGACATGAAAGAAATGTGTGTATTCTTTCACTGTGCTGAGATATCAGGATAATTATCCAACATACAGTTCCCCCTCAGTGCTTTTCAGTGCATTTTGAATGAAGAGACTGTGAGGACAGCTGATTTTAATCTGAGAATCCACTTTAAAGGGGCTCAGGAGATTCAGTGCTAATAGAGGAGCTAAGTGATACAGAAGTATTACTTACCCCTCAAATGGGAAGATGAAAATGAGAATCCTTAGATAATACAGGGTGGAAATGGATACCTGCTGATCTTCCCCCAGGCTCAAAAAAAGACTGAATGAAGAGTATGGAAGGAAGCCGATGCCATATAGGACTGTCCTTTATCAGCTTTTTTTTATTCATTTCAGTGGACCTGAGCTCCATATTCTAACTCCGGAAATATTGAAGGACTAGAAAATCTGGTGTAAGGGGAAATTGGGTCTTCCTGTTGAAACTACTAATTTATTGGGCTGAATTGTGGAGTGTGGAGCTCTATAAAGTGTGCAACAGGCTAGTGATGATGCATGCTTAGCCATAACTTGTATGTGTCCGAGTGTCTGTGGTTTTTACATCTGTATCTTTTATCACGCTGTTCTAGGCCCTTCTTTTGGGGTTTTGGGCTTCACCTGTCTTAATGGCACACCCAAGAGGTGGGCCGGATTCTTACTGGGACTCTTGGAAACTGGCATAATATAAACAACAACATAACAACAACTTACCAGGAAGAATAATGCAAACAGAATAGTTTAGCTTTGCTCCTCTCTGCTTTCCTTTGTTGTCGCATTTGTACAACAGGTTTGCGATGTCGTTTTGTGACATTCTTCTTGTCACCTCATGTGCATTTGCTGGTTCATACCAAGGGTACTGGAAAGTACGCTACACAGTTCAGAAGTGCTCAGCAAGCTCTATATAGAATGAAATTTATGGAAGTGATATTGAAGTTGCATGAGTAGCTGAAAAAAAGGTCTCCTGAAAGAAAGAACAAAATTATATAAAAACCCCTCTGATGCTTTCTTCAGGAAAATTTGGCCTTAAGGCTCCTGCATTTGGGAAATAACAAAATCGAAACTGCTCTCTTAAAATAAATAAGGTGGAATATTGAATTTGGTCCTGTTTGTTAGTTACAGTACTGCCTCTACAAGAACAGTACTATCTCCAAATTGACTTTTATCAGATTACTTATTGAGGAGCGGGGTCGTTGGCAACAGCAACATTTACACATACAGTAGAAGTGCACATCTGGATCACTTTGTGTAAAACATGTCCTTTCTATGAAGCAGACAAGTTGTATGTTAAAAAACCGGGAGGTGTCATCAATTTCATATCCTCCCTTCTTTCCTCAGAAGAAAAGAATATTTGCATACCACAAGCTATGCAGCAGTCATTTTCTTTTTCATATTGAATGTATTTTCTTTTTTTTTCTACTGTCTTTTAGTACTTAATCACTGGTTTTACTGACAACCAGAAGAATGAATTTGAAGTGGAAGGAGGTTAGGGTGATTGAAAAGCTCTGTTAAGTCCTGGGGAATGGTCAGAAATGCACATGAAAATTATGAATATCCACCTCATTCAGACATCTTTCTTTCCTTCATGTTCTTGCTGTGTCACGGCAAAGACACAAAGACACTGGAGACAGAAAATGGAGATCCAGACTTCCTCAGATAAAGTAGGTACTGACTTGATTTCTGTCTGAAATGCCTGGGTGCTGCCTAGCAACAAATTAATAAGTACATATGGAAACAAAAAATGCATATACTTGAAAAGATAATTTTAAAAGCCTTAAAATGCCAATAATGAAACAAAATCTACTTCTTTTCCCATAATTTCAGAGCAAAAGAGCGCATTTTCATGAGTTAATTCTGTCTGCTTGACCCCTCAGTCTTCAAGTTCTTTATTTCTTGAAGAGGAAACTTTTAAAAGCCTTGTGCGCTAGAGTTAACTGGGACTGAGATTTGATTAGAAGGATGATTTCAAACAGAAATTTGATATGGTCAGGTTGACAATGGTATTTGGGTGGATTTTTTCATAGTGATTTGGAATGAGCTGTGAGTTAAATACAGGGCTGATGGGAAGTTTGCAGGACAGCAAGTGTTCGTGAATCTGTGCTGATTTATACCAGCTCAGCTGTTGACTTTCAAGTACTACTTTCTTCTCAGTGAAATTTTGGACCAGGAACTATTTTGGCAAACTATTTTCCATGGCTCATACTGAACTGGATGGCTGCTATGGTCACTTCCAGCTCAGATTTGCAAAGCCACAATCTTCATTTGAACTTTGATTTTACACAGATGGATATACACATATTCCTGTGACACTACAGGCATATAGATGTATGCCCTCACCATGTCAGTAGGACTTTTGCAGGCTTGAAGACTATTGTCCCCCTCCAACTGCCAGATCTGAAAAATCCAGCTGCTGTTGAACGCTTGGAAAACATAAAGCCAGAGGAATGAAACAGCTGTGAGACTGCTTTTGTCTGTGTTGTTACTGGAGGTGAAGGAAAAGACAAGTAGAGATATGCTTGTGTTTTTATAGAACAGAAAAATAAAGGTAACTGTGAAAATCTAAAAATAACTGCTCAGTTAGAAGAAAGGGACATAATTTTTGTTTCCAACATGACTTCTAACATTTTTGCCAAATTTTTCCATTGACTGTCTCCATCCCTCTCAACTCATGAATGAACAGCACCTGCATGCTAATATTCTGCTGTCCCACATACCGTGTGTTTCTTTAACTTGCATGCTCTGCTTTGGGAAATACATGATGCAAACGAGATCTGTACTCTTATTCAGACAGGAATGCAACTGTTCAAGCTAGTATACTAAGATAATAGAATGTGAGCTAGCTTTAGCTACCTAATAATGAAACCTTTAACTATCTAATAATGAAAGAATGAGAGAAGTTTTATAAGAGCAGAGGAAGTAAACGAATAAAAATTTTTGGCAGAAAACAACTAAGACTCCTTGTGATGAACTAGAAATAGTTTTTCAGGAGGAGCAATATTGAAGAGAATACTGGAATCAAATCTACTTTTGCATTTCTCAGACCATTTTAGTACAGCAACTAAGGAATTACCCTTATTTGCTGCCTCAGTTCCTATGTGATACCAGTGGATCAGATTCTTTAGGCTCTGCAGGTCAGGAATATGACAGTATCAGGGATCGTTTGACAGAGTTTTGTTTTCCCTAAATGGCATTTCTGGAACTGGACTCCCCTATGGAGCAGGAGTTCTGAGCTTGTGTCTTTATTTCCTGTCCTCCTGTGATGTAGGGAATAAAATGTTTCTTTGAATGTTTGTTCTTTGTTGAGTGCAGCATGGAGACGTTTGAGAATCAACAGTCCCTTGTGTTTGCAGAAGCAGTCACTTCCCCACTGCATGCTGTCCAGGAATTACCACGCTAGTCAATTTAGGGTAAATTTGCAAAGTGGTGCACAGGGAGTCACACAGTTAAATCCCATTGATGTTAATGGGAGTCATGCAGCTAAATCCCTGCACATTGCTTTGTAATTTACCTCTTTGTGTTTCTCAAACCTGCTGGCTCGTGACTAATTTGTGTCTCTAATAGAAAAGTTCTAACATGTTTTGGTAGTATATGGAATGGGCACAGTCTATCTAGTATTCACACTATACCTGCCATATAAATACTAAATTCCAAAGTACAGACATTGTCTGTAGTGATTGATGTCTTCATATATTTGCCTATATGGTTTTCATATAAGTTATAGAGTAGTGATAGTCAAAGCAAACATCAATCACCACAGTCCTCAGAACCTCAAATTTTTTCAGAAAGGAAATGTTTTCACTAAAATTTTTGAAAGCTAAATTAATCTCACTTACAATAAGAAAAAAAAAGGAAGAAAAGATTTATTTTAGTAACAGCATAATATCTTGAAAATTTGCTTGATCGTTTCTGAAATTGTTTTTATTTTACTCTTTTGTGTCCAGAGTGGCTTGGGCTAGACTTTCTAAATTAATTTCATTTTTCTGAAGAGAAGTGCTTTTACGTTCGTTTGTGGGAAGAAAAAACTGCAAAGAATTAGCCAGTGTTTCTAAAAATGACGTTAAAAGAATGATGATGTGGCAAGATGCAGGCTTGAAAGTACTTTACCCCTGAGCATGTGTATATCTTACTCGGTCTTGTGGTGAAGAGTATCATTGGGCATATTTACACCACAACAGAGTATGGGGCAAAGCTGCTCCAGCTATCCATGAGATTGCCAAAATATCTATACCATGGATAGCCATGCATGTATCAAAAATAAAAAAAAAACATGTTGATACAATACTGCACCCATGCTAGGTAGCTTCGGCTCCGATGAAGATAATTACCTCAGTTGCAGCACCTTGCTGATGTGGCAACGCAGCTTCTGGTTCAAGAGCTGGCTCAGGTAGCATTCTCCAAAGAGTCTTAACACCACCCTTCATTGTATGGTTTAGGCATGCCCGTAGAAATGTTCATAAGATAATGAGTGACTCTGTATTCTGTGCAAGGTTTGGATGATTCCCAGTAAATGGGGCTTAAAACTGAACCATGAACGCTGAGAGGAAAAAGAAAATATTGCCTCATTTAAACTGCTGATTCATCAACAGAATAATTGGGAAAATATGTTATGAAATCATATCATTCAAGACCCTGTCATCAGGCATATATGCAGAGCAGCTAATTGAGCTGGAATAGGCAACCTGAAATAGAAATTCCGTAACTACTCTGATGGTCACTGGAAGGTCTGAGACATACGGTTGGGCAATACAGGTCAAGCTGGTAAACCTACCATTACCAACAAGTCTACCAGGAGTTTGTTATCATTTTGTCCAGACATCAAATTATAGAATCACAGAATGGCTTGGGTTTGAAGAGACCTTTAGAAATCACCTAGTGTGACCCCACCACCATGGGCAGCAACATCTTTCACTAGATCAGGTTGCTCAAAGACCCATCCAATCTAACCTAGAATATTTCCAATGATGGGGCACCCACAACTTCTCTGGGCAACCTGTCCCAGTGTCTCACCATCATAAAAATGTGTCTCATATCATAAAAAATGTCTTAATTATATCCAATCTAAATCTACTGTCTTTCAGTTTAAAACCGTTTCCCCTTGCCCCGTCACTACAGGCCCTGGTAAAAAGTCTCTCTCCATCTTTCTTTAAGCCCCCTTCATATAGGGACCGCAATAAGGTCTCCACAGAAGTAATGGAAGTAAGATGTGCTTATATCAGAAGGTTTCCATGTGGTTACTACCAACAACAGCAACATTTATAATTTCTCTTTTTTTAATAAATCTCCACCCAGTCCTAATGCACCACCCTCTTGTCTACTCCTATCACTCCATTGCTGCTTAATTAACAACACTCTTTCATCTTCAGCTCCACATTGCCTGGGTTTCAATGTGGGTACAGTGGGTGAAAGGCAGGAGTTTAGGCGCAGCCCTACAGAGGCTCACATAAATATCAGCAGATGGTTGAATATTGTATGCTGGACCATCCCTGCTTTTACCTGAAGCCCTAGAATATCTGCAGCAGCACACAGAGACTAGAGCAGGACCTTGTAATATTTTTTCTTCCATGTTTTTAAAAAAATAGTGTGTCACTATTGACATTTTAGAAAGACTCAGCATTGCCATATTCTTATAGGGATGGCAAGTTCGTATACTTGATGTTTTGGTCTTTCCTCCTCTTGCAAACTTCCAGACACCGCTTCAAAGTACAGAAGTACAAACCTTTATCAAGAAGTCAATTGTACGAGCATTTTGACCTGGGAAAAAACCCTTATTTTTCTCTTACCCTCATTCAAGGAAATTGATATGTAGCTCTGACAGAGACTTCTTCCCTTTTCCGTCTCTCTTTCCTTCTTTCTCTCCCTCCATTCCACATGCATCCAAATAGATACTTCTAGCATGGAAAGTACTGGCTGGTGTGCTAAAGTTCAGAAAAGTCATAAAGAGCAAAAGAGGATTTTTATAAGAGAAAGTGTGATGATTTTAGCCAATATTAGTAACAGCTGTCCTTCAGACACTTTTCTAATCAAATAAACCAGCAAATTTAACAGTTAAAAAGAAGCTTATTAAAAAAGTAGGGATAGCAGCTGGGGAAATGTCCTTGGGAGTTTGTACCTGCATGCAACCTAGACAGCACCTGATTTAATATTTTAGAAAGATCTTTTTGGTTAGGTATTGGTTTCCATTTTTTTCATGTTTTTGAGGCCAGAATGATATGGAATATGGACTTTTGCTAATTGGATGGAGAAATTGTCTCTCTACCTCTTTGTTATTTAAAATGGTGTAATAGTAGTCACTTGCAATTGCTAGAACTACTTGCTTGTACAGTAGTTTACAGTTCACACCACAGTTGTGATGTAGATGAGAAGAAAAGTATCTGTGTGACAGGAACCGCTGCTAATAGGGTGGTTCCATGGCTAAAGCAACTCTTTAGGTGGGGGTTAGATGTTGTTTATAAGTCAGTCCTATAAAAATACATGTGCATTTTCTTTTGCCTTTGGAATACGCAAGTCAGACTCTTATGTAGTCCTACAGAGTCTACAGAGAATGACAGACTCATTTATATTTGAATTAGAAAGTGTGCCTTAGGTCTGTGTATTCTTGGAATTATCTGGCTTCAGAAAGGTTACAGGCATATGTGACTAGCCTTTCTCATAGTGTTTTGATTTTTCTGTTTGACAATGATGTGATACACTGAGATATAGAAGAGTCTGACATATCTGGGTCCCCACAAATATGTGGACAGAGTAGGCAGAGCTATTATACATCTGGACAGAATAGGCAAAGGTATTGTGGTTCACCAAAACCTGGCTTCCATATGTTATATCCTTCCACTTGGGTCTCAGGATTGCATCATGGGGGCTGGATTTGTTAATCTCTGCAGGCATCAAATCTGTTCATAACAAGTGGTTTTGATTGACATGTAAGCAGCTGTGATAAACTGAAAGGAAAAAACTGAAATGCAGACTGCTGACACACTGTGTTTCTAAGCATTGCACGAGCTTGTTATAACAGCAGAATCTGCTTTAAGAAAAATAAACAGTAGGAGGTTTACAAACTTCTAGTTCAGTGTTCTGAACAGAAAGCCAATGTTCTGATACGTTGCAGCCATGGCCAAAAGAAAAAAAAAGAGAAAGAAAGAAAGAAAGAACAAAAGAAAAAAGGAAGGTAGGAAGGAAGAAAAGAAG
>VYZM01008962.1:193936-204434 GCA_013398915.1 Dromas ardeola
AGGGAGGGCGGGCAGGCGGAAGAAAGGAATGAAGGAAGGAAAAAACAATCCTGGTTGAAAAGTAAAAGAACAGGCTTGTAATATAGAAGTGTGCAGGAAAGAGGTGGTGTAAAGCATCAGGAGGAAACTAAGGGAGGCTCAGCAGCAAGACTCCTGTATTTTTGTCTGTATTTTTGTGCTACTTCTATTTTATAATTGCAATTAAAGTTCAGCTGTAGTTATGCAACAAATATGGATATGCTATAAATCCAGAGAGACAATCCTACCCAGAAGGGGTTACGTCCAAAGAACGACAGAGACCCCATCCAGTTGGGGTGTTATGCAAAATTGCAGAGGAGTGGAGTTACAAGGCAGGTCCCTTTTTTGTCTCTTCCGTGTTTTGGCTGTTCTTTAACAGTTATATCTGTATTTACCAGGGGTTCCCCACATAACCATTTCTGTGGCCATGCAATAAGATCCAAACGCTCAAAATATTCTAGCTTTCAGGACAGGTTAAAAAAAGGTGTTTAATAGTATATTAATAAACGTTAGTAAATATTGCTGGAAAAGCAGACAAACAATCAGGGAAACTGAAGGTATCAATGAAGACCTGTCACCAGAAGAGTTAAAATCAGTAAAGAATTTCTTAAATGTTTCAGGAACAAACAATAGTTCAACAATTGTATCAGTTTGACACTAGATAAGGGTAGTAATCACAACATAGAAAAGGAAGTGTTCAACAAATATTTTTTGATCTGTTCCTGAAGAAAAGCAGGATGATGTATTCCTATGATAAAGTATTAAGGAAATACTTTCTACTGAGCCAGCAGATAGGGAGGACCATAAAGATAAACAATGCAAGTTAAATATTTTTCTGAAATCAGCAGGACTGGCACCCTTGAGTGCCAAAGGAGTCAGACCAAGGACAGTTTCACTTATTTGCAAATCTTGCAACACGGAAGAACTTCAAGAATCCTTCAGAAATCAGTAGAACATGCTGGTATTGATAGGTAATGAGAGAGATGTCACTGATCTTTGGAAAAACTGGGGAAAGGCTGATCTGGAAAATAATAAGTGATAGTAAAAGTAATGCAATTAGCAAGATTTTATGAAAAATAGAACATGTAAAACTTGAAATCTATTTAATCAGATTGCAGCAATACCTGATAAAAGTAAATGTCTTGTCTAATGTAAGTGTTTCACTTTCACACGAATTTTAGTGAAGTGCTTGATGGAGAGTGAGCACCTGTCTTCTCCATGTAATAGTGGAAGGAAGTGGAATCATTTGTAAGGCTCTAGCAGGAATTGTCATCCATCAGAGCTTAAGCACCTACATCTGTATTCATCTCAACTTTTATAAAAAATTAGCTGTTTAATACAAGCTAATTGTCTAGGCTTTACAGAGAGATATAGTTGCCTTCAGCAGACAATTAATCCCATTCTAAAATTGTTATCTGAATTAGGGAATCTAAAATGGTCTGAAGGTGCACATTTCTCCTTCCTTGCCTAGGGAGCCTGGACAACCCTTTTAGTCTAGATATCCAGTCTCAAGAGAGAATTCTAGCTCCTGACTTAGGGAGTCAGTCCACTTCCTTCATCAGTACTCTCTCTACAATGACTATGAAGGCACTCTAGAAGTAGTGGTTACTAGACACAAAGTGGAATCTTATGTTAAGTATATTGGACATTTGGATATTTCACAAATCCTTCAGGGCTTTCAGATCTCTTTTAAATCAGGGAGTTTTGAGAAAATGTTCAAATATATGTTAGACATGTGCTCCACCTCCCCGCCCATTTAGCAAATTAAAAAGGGGCATTGTGTCCTAAAGTATTCAGCTACACCTCACACTATTTTTAGACCCGTGGCTTTCAAACAGCAGTTATTTATAGGTTTATCCAGCCACAAAAGAAGGTGAAAGTGATGTAGACAGTACACAGAAGTATGGAAACTGTCAGAAAGAAAAGAATGATTAACATAATATAGTACTCTGTAAATGAAATAGAAAACTGGTTTACTGATAGATCACCAAGCGTTACGTATGGGAATTCATCATCCTGGGGTGTGTTTCTAGGCCAAACATTATTTAATACATCTGTCAGCAATATGAAAGAAAGTATAAAATAAATGCTGGTAAGACATATATATCACAAAGACTAGTAGAGAAGTTATTAATAGGATAAATAAATAATACAGATTAATGTGAATTACTTGTCTAAGAAACACCAAAATATTGCTTTTGATACTGCCAAATAAAAAGTCACACGTCTGGGAAGAAAAAACACAGATCAGCTTCACAGTGTGTCAGACAACAATCTGAAAGGTAAAAAAGGCCTTCCAGACTTGGGTAAAAACCTGTCTGGATATGATTTTACCATTATGCTACAAGTAAAAAAAAAATATCCTTGGATAAGACTAGAGAAAGTTAGTCAGGAACAGGGAATGATATACTGTAAATAAGTAACATCCCTGCCATAATACTGAGTGCCGTTAGTGCCTCTATGCTTTAGAAAGGAGATTAACAGGAAGGATGGAATTGGAAGAGATACAATGATGATCCTCTGTCTTATAAGGTCCATGAGATCTGCACGTGCAAAAGAAGGGGAAGAGATGATTTTATTGCATCAACCAGTATCTTCATGAGGGAGGTGAAATCCAAGAGTAGAAAATGATCTGATCTGATCGCAGTGGTGGGAAGAAAGCCAAAGGTAAGAAAATTTCATTAAATTATAAGACTGATTAAAGAACTAGAAGTGAACTGCAAATATTAACAGTGAGAGTAAGTAAACAGTAGGCTCCTATTGTGTGAGTTGTGGCAGATTATCTATCACTAGGAATATTTTCAGATTATGAGTGTGTGTTTTTTTAATAAAAGTTTTAATTCAGACAGACACTGTGGAGTTGCCGCAGAAATTACCAGGTGAAGATTTGCTCCCTTGATATGCAAGTGTCAGATTAGATAATCACAACAGTTCTTCCGGGCTTCAAATCTAATAATATTTATAAACATATTATAAATGATAATATGTATAGTTACCTCACTCATTAACCACTCTGCTCCCTCTGAGGCCTTTGCTTCTTGAGCAGTACTGTACTTTGACAAGGTAAGGTCCTTATCTCAATTTTTAAATGAAACTGTATTTTTTCTCTGTATTTGTTGTTGCAGTTCTTTCATTGTTTGTGTTCATTTCTGTGCACTTTGTTCTTCCTACTGTAATAAAAAGCAATGAATTTCTGGAGGGATAATGAGATCTATTAATATAATAATAAAACCTTCTCCAGTATAAGTCCCATAATCAATTCCATAATGTGTTATTTAGGACTAAGTTTAAGTACTTCATGCTTCCTCTTGCCCTTATTCAACATGAGTTTAGCAAAAAAGCAGACACGCAGGAAAAGGAAATATCCAGTGGACTCTACTTTATATAATAAGTTTTTTTATATAGTAACTTTAGAGTAAGAGATTTTAAAGGAAGGATTTATGCAGTAGGAGGAGGTGTGAGTGGCATAGGAAATATGCAGGAACACAGAAGCTGCTAATGAGAAAAGAAGAAATTACAAAACCATGTGTCTGCTCTGAGATAGTACCTTAATGAACCTGCACAAACTTAGTTTCCTGTGACCAAAGTAAAATAGTTTCTTTAAGGCTGATCCCCCAAAGGAAAACAATGTGACTGAAAATATGATTAAATAAAGTTCCCATTCGTAACTAGACAATAAAATTAATAGCAAATGCTTCAGCAGAAGAAGCTTTAAGAGTGACGACATAGACGATTTGAACAAAGATAGTAAATAAAATGACTATAATTTACAGAATGTTTGAGAGGACTTCTTTCTCCAGCATGAAGTGTCTTTTTAGATGAATTCTTCAACAGACCCCAATCTGTTTGTCTCTTCTTGGTTTTACTGCCAGCGAGCTCTGGAGTGACAGAGAAATATTGGTCCTTACACTAAGCCAAGAAGAAGTTTCTCTGATCGTTGGCACAAATATCTGCAGCACAAAAGCGCGTTCAGATTGTCTACTCTGTCTTACGTTCTATTCTCTTTACATCCTCTGCAACTCTGAGGTTAAATGCGGATAAATATTGCAGTTGTCCATCTTTTACACAGATTACCAAATGGTCAAATTGAAAAAAAGCTCCTATCGAAGATGATGGGTCACGTACTTAATTTGCTTGGGGTAAATCAAAGCAGAAAACTAGTAGTTGAATATAATCAGTCTGGCTGTCTATGAAGGTCCATGCGTTAATGCCACCTGGTATAGTGCATAGTCTGTGCCATGAAACGGGGAATGGCTTTGCAGGTGTGTGTTCACCTTTACAGCACAGACTGGGAATGTGTTCATCACCCTAGGTTTCCCCTACAACTATTAAATGATTAAAGTTTGGCAATTATTCTCAAAGAGTTTTACTGTGCTACTTTATGGAATCACTAAAACAGCAGCTGAAATAGAGCTGGCTACACATAACTCTTGCTTGTCCTTAGGTTACAAGTTCTTGGGGTGAGGCATGTGAAAGTGTTTCTACGTTACCTAGCACAAAGGGACGCTGGGTCAGGACTGTGGCTTTTAAGTACCATTGTGCTGCAAATCTCATTACTCCTGATCTGCGACATGTCCTGGCAGAAAAACAAGCTAGCTCCCAGTAAAGAACTCTGTAACATTTGAAAAGAAAGTAAAATGTGAGAACAAAGATTTTTTTTTAAGATACAGAAAAGTAATCCTTCCTTCTCCCTAAACATGATATTTTTTCCATTTTCTCATACATCTCTGTTTTTCTGGGTTGCAGCCAAGACTGAAAGCAGGAAATACAAGTATATTTACAAGGAAGTCTTACTTGTAATTTTCTATTCAAGTGTGTAACCACAACAACAAGAGCCAGTTCAGCTCACCTTAACATCTTGGAGAATGCTGGTACTAAGCCTCTACATGTTATGAGGGTTGCAAACTACCGGTAAGAAGTGGTGACAGGAGGAAAAAAAATGCATGGTACAAGGGGCAGTAGCAATTCAGTGTGGATGAAAAAGAAGAAAGGAGTGAATTTTCTCTGTCTCTCTTTCTTTTGCTTAGGCAAAAAACCTATAGTCTTAACTGGGCTTGTGGAGCTGGACTCAAAGAGGGACCCTGTTCAATGGCCTGTTTGTTTTTTACACAGTAAGATCCTTACATTCTATTATTGGATGCAAATGAACAACAAGAATGGACTTGGGTGTCTATCCCAGATTCCATTAGGGGAGACCTTTATGTAGGAATCTCCCCCATCATACTTGTATCTGGCTCTGCAGCACCTTTGGTCCCCTCAGACGGAGTAGTGAGTGGTTGCTGGGCAGCAGGGAGGTACGATGGAGAAGCACTGCCTCACTGGTGACCTGGCAGCTTCAGGGGCCTTTGGGGCAGCCACCATAGCCACTGAGCAAGCTCTTCCCCCCAGTCTTAGGGAGGGTTAAGGACCTCTGCACGGAGGATCATTGGTATAGGGAAAACTAGGCAAAAAGTTCCAAGAGGCTTAGGGTCGTAAAACCAGAACCCAGTGCCATGACTGTGAAGGGCAGGATGAGTTTGAGTGGCAGTGATCAAGAGAAAGAAACTAAAACAAGCCTCAGACACCAGTCATCTACAGTGCTGAAAAATTATTAACAGTTTCGTGTCATTCAAACGCTGGTGTAAGCACAAGGGGTTGGGGAACTCCACCTCGCTGCAGCTAGAGCTGTGTGAGATGTACAGGCAGTGCAAAACACGTGAATTTTACCTTTATGCCATTGTTTGTGTAAAGGAGGAAGATACCTACACTTGGCTCCTGTTCACCTTCGGTGTAAAACATATTTCTGCAGGTGGTGTTTGAAAAAAATGAGGCTCCGTTAGGTAGGATTTGGTTTGGGGGGAAATGAGGAAGGGGGATGAGGAAAGCGAACAGAATTCTGAGAAAAGCACAAAAGGAAAGCCAGCTGTGGAGGCCCTTTATTTTTAATACTAAAAGGTATTGTGATCCAAAACATTCAGACACAGTAAAGAATTTGATATCTCAGGAGAAAAAGAGCAGGCAAATGGGATATTCAGTCACATCTAAGTGGAAACATATTTTTGTGAGCCATAGTTTTTGTGCACTTCAGTCTTCCTTAGTGACTTGCCCCTCACAGTGTCAGCCCATTATCTATGAAAATACGTTCTTTCTTTTTTGTGGATACTGGGAGAGTTGAAAGGCATGTGTCCACAAAAATGAAAGCTATTTCTAACATTTCTGGAGGTATATGTCCCCTTATTAAAAGAAAATTGAAGACAAAAGAAAACTGATCAAATAACGTATGGAACATTTAAGCGTATTGCTTAAATGAATGCATATTGGAAATGAACACATTGAACATTTGAGACTGGGGGTCCGTTTTAGAAAAGGCCTTGGGAATTAGAAATTTGGCTCCATCCTGAATTAGAAAAAAAAATGTTGATTTTTTTTACTGAGTAGAATTTCCTATTAAAATGTTTCTGCTTGAAAAAAGTTCACTTTAATGCCTCTCTATAGTCTAAAGGAGATCAGATAGCTGCTGTGGAGTAGTGCCTGTTTTTCTCCATTAGCTATGGAGTGCAGGATGAGAATGCCCTTGAGGATTCATACACCTAAATTTAGGTGCATATGTGCGTTCACCTGTAAGATGGGTTTATAAACTTTCGTTACAGACAATGGAATTTCAATCTGAAATGCATGGAGCTTTGGAGTTGGTTGGTCTCACCACAAGGCAGACGCCTACGTGCCGGCAGCTGAGCCACCCTAAAGTCTCTACTGACTGCATGGGCTTGAGTTAGGATTCAGGCACTCAGGATTAGCATCTCATGGCATTTATAGAAAAAAAATTAAAAAAGGATGTTTTGCCTGACTTCCAAGCTTGTGCTTCTCCAAGAATGAGGCTATTGTCCCTCAGGTCTTCGTCAAATCTGCCATGCCTGTCTGGAAATCTTAGGGTATCCTATGCCGTCTCAAACGGTATTAGGTCCCTATCTTTAAGTATCAAATCCCAGCTGAGAGCATCCACCCCTCCCCAGACCATCATGATGGTTTAGCTGCACAACTCACCCACTGATCCCTAAATGTAAGGGTCTGAATCTGCAAGTTAAACTGACCACAGGAGAGCGTTTAGTTTGCTAAACTGACAAGAGTCAGGTGCTGTTTCAGACGCTGTACAGTATCTGGGACATCCACACGAGGCTGGTTGATATTGCAAAGATTTCTGGAAGAACCATACTTTTCTGGACTGACCATGCCAGGCTGTGTCGGACACTCATTACAGACTTTGAAAGTCAGGTGACATGAATCTCACCCTGATGAAAATCTTGCAATAGAGCAATTAAGTGAATGTGCAATGTTTTGAAAATTGTTGTTGAGAAAAACATTCTGAAGAAGCCAGCTGTCTTTCAAGCTTAGGAGATACTGTGTCTTGATAGTATTTGCATAAGTAGCTTAATAGAATGGTTTATTTTTTCTTGTATTTTTAATTCTTCTGAACATTTGTTTGCATGTTCTGCAAGAGTGGATCCCAGAATTCCTGGGGGTCAGAAGCTTGCACACAGAATAGTAAAAAAATAGTTCCATGGATTCATCTGGGTGAATATCTTTGTATTTTTAAGTGAAAGGACCAGATAACTTTAATCTAGTAGAAAATATTATCCACACCTTAGTAGCCAACATGAGAAACTGAATTCTGCCTAAAAGTCCTAGGTATCATATCTGTCTTCATAACATTCTACTCCTCCAGTCTGAAATAATTATGAATTGTCTGGGTTTGTGTATCTCATACGGTATTTTTTAATTGCCTGTCTTCAACTTTCAGACATCCCTGTGTACAAAACTACATTCTCTTTCCTCCTTGCTCTTTTTGCCAGTTGCATGGTGGGTGTAATTTGATATAATTCCATTGATGTCAGCGTAACTTTGCTGATTTACACTGGCTGAGGTTTTCCCTCAGCTTGCCCGGTTTATTTTAATGTCCCATTTTTGTGATTATCATTGGATTATAGCTTTCACTAAACTTTTCAGTGTCATAATTTGGAAATACTGAAAAAAAAGGCTTTAGCTTTTAAAGAACAATAATCAGCACTTCTGGCTTCTTCTTTTCCCCAGCTTAAGCACTGGCCCATAAATACCGCATTAACAAGAATCTGTTGCAAGTGTTTTCATTGTTTTCTTTTTGCTTTGCGGTGAGCTAAGTGTTTCTGAATTTCCTGGGCGGATGCATCAGACTGTGACATGCTGAATCTGGTTTTATCAGCTCTATTCTGTTTAAACTATTTTAAATGCAGCTTGAGGTATGTAGCTGTATCATTAGTATAATAACTATTATTATTATTACTATTGTGATTACTGTCACTCTTTTTATTACTGTTATTATCAGCATTTGGGAACTACTTATTGCTGGTTCTATATTGAGAATAGCTTAGCGTAACTCCAACCAGTTTAGCCAGGAGGAGCCTTGGTTTTGCTTTGGTTTTGGTTTGTAGGGCTGGTGGTGACAGGAATACTGCGGGATTCCAGCTGTTGCAATGTTTGGAGTGCGCTATTTGTCCAGCCATGGGACAGAGATTTCAGTAAGAGGACACATTTCTTTGTTAGTTGAAGAAAACACTGAGAGACTTTCACAACACCTACATGTTCTTTCTTGTTCCAGAAACTCCTATGAGCCAGAAATATTTGTTGCAATGTGAAATGTTCTGTGAGACAATGATAGCTTTGCAGAAATCTGGAAATACGTAGTGGGGCAGCAGTTTCCCTTTTCATGAGTTTACATTTATAGACGTGTTCAGCATTACTTAACAAAGAATATAATAGACACCAGGAATCCAAGGATACTGGTCCTGGGCCTTGCACAGTTCCTTAATGGTATGTTGCTTAACAAATGGGAGAGGGAAAGGTTTGAGGTGCAGAAAGCATTAATTAAAGGAGCAAACTTTGGGTATGAAGATTTAAAGGATGATCTGGGGAGCACCGTCCCTGTGGTCAGCACTGTCTCATGTGGTCGTCCAAAGCGGAGGTACCACACAGCTGTGCAGCTCGGGCAGCTCAGGACACAAGGCAGCACTGAACTAGAAACCCTGTGGTCAGGTTTGCACGGTGCTGTGCCTGCTCCTGCGGCAGCGCGGGGAGGATGCACAGGTTAGCTGGAGCATGCCAGCATGGATGAAGAGCATTTGGATGAGCACGGGTCTGCCTTCCTCTGGCCTGAGCTGCTGGCAACTTGTCTGCCTGCAAACTACGACTTCATCAAAGCTGTGTGAGACTGGAGAGGTTTTCTGCAGCGTAGTGCTGGGCTGACATGGCCATACAGCTCCAGAGCAGAGTTAAACACACAATCCTGCCTTGCTGTTCCTGCAGTTTATGGTCAAAACCAGCGCTTTTAGAGACATTCTCAAATGTTGACTAACAGAAGGCCTAAATGAGTAGAAAGAGTTTTAGAATACACCACAGCTTTAAAAGGAGTGTGTATTTACATTTAGTTGCGGAAAAAGATCAACTTATATTAAAGTTCCATACTTGAGTGTCATAAATGAGATTTTTTTCAAGCTCTTTCTTCCGTATCTTGCAAAGTGTTTGGGGCAATCCTCTCAATCTCTCAGTACTTATATAGGCATAACAACTGCTCACTTTTCTGGGCTATTGGAAAGGCTAACTCATAATTACTTTGCAATCCTAAGCTATAGAACACTGCGTAAACATGTGCTATTAACTACACCTATTTGTTAAGCAAGTCAGGGCTGGGAACAGTTCCAGAATCAAATCAATTGCACTCCCCAGTTTTGATTTTGTGATATCCAGCAATTGGTTTCAGAGATACCTTGGGGCTTTCTAAATGGCCTTGGTCAAATATTTACATCAACTCCATTAATCTTTCTGTCTGGCTTTATAATTAATTGAAAAATTATTTCCCTATGTAGCAACCTATTCTTGTCCCCAGCAGTTTAGGTACTTGGGTGGAGAGAATGACAATAAAAATAATTTATCAGCAAAAGTTATTTCCATCATCTTCTCTGTTTCCCAGACTCAGAACACTCAGCAATTTTTAAAGTGTTGTCTCAGCTGTGGGCTCCTGAGCCAGATTAGTGTGTGCGTAGTGAATCAAAAAGCGTTCAAGATCCATGCGGTTGTTCATGGGCTAATTCTTTTTGGGTGTAACTCTGGGATGACAGAGCGAAAATAAGGCAGTAATCATCAACCTGACCAGGATTTCCCAGCCTGTGGCCAGGTGTGTTACTGTGGCCCTCCTCAAAACAGAGGTGACATTGTAAGGTTAAAATGCCAAACTTTAACATGAGAGACATGAACAGAATCATAGAATCATTGCATCATAGGGTTGGAAAGGACCTCTGGAGATCATCTAGTCCAACCCTCCTGCCAGAGCAGGGTGACCTTAGAGCAGGTTGCACAGGAACGCGTCCAGGTGGGTTTTGAATGTCTCCAGAGATGGAGACTCCACCACCTCTCTGGGCAGCCTGTTCCAGGGCTCTGCCACCCTCAAAGTAAAGAAGTTCCTCCTCATGTT